>SNQJ01S0038621.1:6968-60162 GCA_010110895.2 Picea sitchensis
ATGATGATGACTAATGTCCACTAAGACCAAATTGGTCTATCAAACCTTAAGAGGGTAAGTGATTACTTGTGATTCTTTAGAATTTTGTTTATGTTCTCGAAAAGCATTAAGAGAAGTTTTCCAAGATCACCATACTTTTGTTGAGTTAAGAGGTTAGGAAGGTTGGTAGTGTGACAAATATTTTGAAAATTATATCTAATATGGGTATAGGCTCGACAATCTAAGAGAATTTTTTTTTCATCTTCAACCTTCTTAGTGTCACAAAGGTAACGCACTCTTTCATCCCATGGAATTTTAGGAATTGACCAATGCCCAGTTTCACTATGGATCTCGTGAGAATTTGTTCTTATCTTAGAAATGCTTTTTTTTTTCTTTACACTTTGTAAAGCAGATAGATAATTTTGATCTTCTAGATTAGGGTTGATTACATCCTTATAATACCTTAATTTTGTTTTATCCTCTACCTCTTTATCACACCACATTTTCTCCTTAAATTTTGATTTGACGTTTCTTTTAATAGTATCTTTGTTCTGTAAAATGGTGTCTTCCATGATTCCCCAATATTTTAGCCAAGATTGGGCATCTTTATGCCATCCCCGCTTGAGTCGATGGTGGTTATGACTCGATTTTGAATCAATTTTAGGAAGCCTCTTATATTCCATGTTGTCTAACTTTTTCTTATACATTAGGTATCTAGTCATAGTCATTCTCTCAATGGGGGAGAGGCTTGTTTCTAAGAGGAGGATGGGATAATGTGTATTTCCTTTAATTTTGAGATTATAGGTTATAAAACTCTTTTGTGTTTTCTCTGTCTCTCTCTAGGATTCACGAGAGATACTACAGCCCTGAAACTCACATCCATAAATAATAATAGGTGTAACAAAAGTCTCAAATACGAGTTTCTTATTATCCCAACTCCAAATATCATATGAATTACAATTGTTTTCAAGCCCATAATAATCTTTCCATCCCCCAATAATCTTTTTCTCAATGCAATAATTCCAATTGAGCTTGTGGTGAATATCAATTCCAAGATATTTGTATGAAGTCACTTCCTCGAAGTTGTTGTTTTCATATGCAAAGGTATCATAAGGGATCTTATTGGATTTAATAATCATGACCTTAGTCTTATCAGTATTAACAGTCATACCCATATTGGAGCAAAAATCCTTGAGGATTCTTAGTTGGTTTTCAAGATCATGGGGATTCCTTGCTATAAGAATGATAACATCAGAATAAATAAGAAGATTGATGACTATACCGGTGAGAGTAGGGCCGACACAACCTTCTTTTCCAAGCAATCTTCTAACTTGTGAATGTATATGCCAAAAAGGGTAGGCGATAAGGGACAACCTTGTTTGACTCCGATATTGCAGTTAATCTCATTTGACCAGCCCTCGGTTTTTTTAAACTTAGAAATAACATTCTCATACATCCTTATTGCAGTAACCCTCAACTCGAGAGACACTTTTATCTCTTCCAACCTATTCCAAAGGTTTTTCCTAGGAACCATGTCAAAATCTTTTCTAAAGTCAACAAAACAACAAAAAAGATTGGTTTTAGTATTGAGAAACTCCTATGCAATGATCCTAAAGGTAGGAAGATGGTCCACAATTGAATTATATCTCCTAAAACCAACCTGACCTTTAGCTATTTTACCATGAATTTCTAGCCAAAGGCTAATCTTCTTTTCCAAAATAATTCCATAAAGCTTGGATAAAATCAGGCTAATCATAATGGTCCTATAATTAGAGGGAATATTTATATCCCAATTTTTAAAAATAGAGGCTTTGCATCCAAGGTTTAGGGAATCCTTTCTTGACTGCTAAATTGAAGATCTTGTGTATGTGAAGGATAAGGATTGGCCCTCCGATTTTGAAAATTTCAGCTTGGTAGCCTTCAATGTCCTTAGCTTTCCGATTTGAAGCCGCTTAACCCCAAACTCTATGTCATCTAAAGAAAATACTACTTCCTTTGTAGGGACAATAGGAATGGTATCCATGGCATTAGGGAACTTGTAAAGACTTTTAAGGTAGGAATTCCATTCCCTTAAGGGAATCCTATTATTTTCTTTAGTATTGTGTCTTAGAATTTGGCTCCAAAACTTCTTATGATCCAGCTTATATAGTTGTGAAAGTTGCTCTTGACTTTTATTGATAAAGTTCCTTTTTTTCCTTTTAATTAGGGATTTGTATGTATTAATCTTATCGATTTTTAAGGACTCATTAGAAGCATCCCTAATGGATTTCCTAGAATTTTTACATTCTTTATCATACCAAGGGTTGGTTGTTCTATTATTCTTTTTATAGGGCACCTCAAAAGAGAACTCGTTAATAGAAGTGGAAAGGGTAGTTGTAAAATTATGATAGAGTTATTCAATGTTGTCCTTATAAGTTATGAGATTTAATATACTATTTAAACCCGTTAATAAGATGTCAACTTTATTTTTGTCAAAGCACAAATTCCTTTGATTATCATAATTCTCTTCAATGGCACTCCTATACATGGAAAATTTTAGAGTTAGGGTTAAATGTTTATGATCAGAGTCGGGCTCATGGTAATTTAAAAGGTAAAAACTTGTTATTTGGTTGGAAACGGGGATATCATATATCACATAAACTACAACACTACTAGCTAGCCCATGAATACAAGTCATCTTTTTGGAGTTTGGCCACTTCATTACTCTATTAAAAATTATTAGGTCTTGAAAGCTGCAAAGCTTGACCAACTCAGTACCAAACAAATTCTCAATTAGGTCTTCAGAGCTTCTTTTGTAGATTTTAGATAAAACAAGGTCCTCATATAGCCATAAAGGATTATGGTTGGAATCGGTATTGAAAAGAGTATCTTGTTTAGTTGCAGTCTTAGCATTAAAGTCTCCTAGTAGGAGGATATTACCTTGATTTTTAAAACTATAAATATCTTGTTCAAAATTATTATAGGGACAATTGTTATGTATATTATTTTTCTTATAAAAACTAGAATTAATAGGTGCAAAATAACAAATTTCTATATACATATTCTGAGCATTGGTGTCGAAAATTTCTATCCAAACATACTGATTGAGAGGGTTAGTATTCTGAAGTTGAATGTGAGGAGAAATTCTATTTCTAATATAACAAGCTATGCCTCCTATCCCTCTATAGTGTTATTTTTTGTTCCATTTCGACCACAAGACAAATCTGTCTTTGTTAGGGACCTTAGAGTCCTCATGCTCCCAAGTTTCAACTAGACAGATAATATCAACATCACTCGGGATCCAACTTATCATAGAACCTTTTCACCATGGAAATTCATGGAAGTTCCAAAAAAGGATCTCAAGTGTCCCAAATTCCTATTTATTATTATCCTTCTGGTCTCTATCCCTAACAATAGATTTTCAATTTCTAATTATTTCCCATTTTCCTTCTTTCCTCGCTTCTTTTACCTTTTGAACTTCCTTCCTTAATTCAACTTGGTCTTCTGGAATGAGGTATTCATTTATAAATATTCCTAACCCTTTTAAGCTCAGAGATTTGCTAAGTATGCTATATTTATGTTCATTACAACTTAATTTGACACAGATCAACCTATCTTTGTGATCAATTATTTTTCCTAGCCTCTTTGCTTCTATGAGGTAAGTTGTATCAATTTGTGATTTATTATTTAATTATTCTTTTACTATTCCTAGCGTATCCTCCTCTTGTTGTTATTTTATATGAAAAATTATGACTTTCAAGGATTTTTTGTTATGCTCATGGTCCAGTTTGATTAGCTTATTCATTTCCTCTTTGATGGGTTTGATATCCAATTTTTTTCCATATTACTGAGGGTCAAATTTTTGGTTATCTTTTCTTCTAGCTCTTTAATGCTATCTCTCAAGTTGTGATTTTATTCAACCCCTCCTTCTTGGGTTGATTTTTTATGTTTTTCCATTTCTTGAATCCTATCCTTCATTGTCTGCAATTCACTCTTGAACCCTAAGAATCTATCCTCTATTTGAATTTGAATGGTATCTTTAATTTCTTTATCAATCATTGCCTCTAGATCTATTTGGAGTTTTATGTCTCTTTCTTCACTCCTTTTTTCTAATGATTCTAACTCTAAAGGATCTCTAAGGTGATTTTGGGTGGCCTCCACATTTTAGGATGAGTTTTTGGAATAGGTGGTGGAGTGCTCATATTAAAAAGAGGAGAAAAAAAATGTAACAATTATTATTTTGGATTGACTTTAAAAATGTATTTTTTTTTTTTTTTAAATTGGTAATAATGATATTAATTATTATCTCTCAAATAAAATTTTACTTATGAAACTTAAAATAAAAAATAAAAAAATAAAAAATTTAAATCTCTTTACGTTAATAGATTATAAATATATTTTAAATTAAAATTGAGTCAAAGTAAAAAGTGACTCACCTCATTTCACATGTCCAATTCCTCAACTGGTTGAAGAAGCCAAAAAAAATTTCTGAAAACTGTAGAGAAGATCCAGAGAAACCGAGAGAAACTACAGAGATTATTATGGGAAAAAAAGGTAAAAACCAAAGAGAAGTATTATTCCCGTTCAAAACCACATATATATAATGTTAGAAATAAAATATTTCCTTCAAAATAGCAGAGAAGTATTCTTCCCATTCAAAACAATAGAGATATAATTTCAAAACCACAGAGAAGTATTATTCTCATTCAAAACCGAGCACACTAAAATTTTAAGATTTCTTTATGGATAATGTTTTTCCTCTATGAAAGAAGATGATGAAACTGTGGTCAGTGTCTTCCAGCTTCACTTCTTCCCTTCCATATTGGATAATTTTTCATGCAGAAGTAAATGATCTGCAACATCCTGAGACCATTGAAACTTTATATTACAATTGTTATTGCAGCTTGTAAGATTATGATCTTGTCCATGAGAGAAAGAAACCCATTAATCCCATTTAACACAAAGATCATGACATATGCAATAGAGAAATAAGATAACAACAACAAATATGCAGTTGGTAAGATTATGATGTGGTCCATGAGAGAAACAAACCCATTAAACCCATAGATCATGACATGTGCAATAGAGAAATAAGATAACAACAAAAATACACATAACACACTATTTACATGGTAAAACTCTTTATAAGGAAACATTTAGGGGGGAATCTATTGGTATATTTATTATTTAGGATAGATTTATAATCAATCTTACACTGTGATATATATCGGGGGATTCATAGATAGATATTTATCTTGAAAAAGTTGTGTATGTTAGCACTTGGAAAATTGTTGGGCTGAAGGTAACTATCTACCAAGGTAACCTACAAACCAACTTTAAGACTAGAAACTAGCCTTTCCAATCTAGAGAGGGCTCTCTTTGAGACCTAGTCTCTGATAGATAATAACTTTGGATTGACGACTAGATTTAGATGCTTGAGAAAGTTTTTTCTAGTTTCGTTGGAAAGGGAATATTGTACTTTTGGGGTATGGAGTCAACTCCTTGGAAACAAGAGAAATAAATGACTGGTAAGGGAAGCTTTGAGAGGATAAATGTTAAAAAGGTAATGGTCTTTTAGTTTCAATATCATTGTGTATGGAGGAAGAAAGGAGAAACATAAATCAAGTCAGAGCACCATTAAATATGAATTATGACTTTACTTGGAATAAAAACACAGAGTTTAAATGGTTGAGTCTAAAGCACCACGAGATGAATTTTAAACCCTTTAAATATTTCAAATTTAAACAAATGAAACATATATGAATTCATAGGAAACAAGAATTACATACGAAGATAGGATCACAATACATCAAACCACCACCATTAGAATCTTTTCATGAAAATCTTCAAGACCTCTACATTATATTTCCATCAGATTCATAAAATAACATTCAATAGTCCTCTGTCTACACTACTTTTCCAACCCATCTTACATAAAAATATCTAATATTTAGAAAACCAACGCCCACCTCGGATGCTATGTTCGAACTACTCCCCCATAGAATCCTGAATTCAGTTACTTTCCCCTGGACAACTTTTTCAACAAAATTTACTAAAAATAGAAGCCTAACTGGGCCCAATCATAACATAACTGACATATTTGTTTCCATCATTTGGCCATGAGTAATATTCAGCCATCTGGTTGTGATAAATCATCTTTTTCTTCCAAGGGGTGTCAAAGTAATCATGCATCCTGCTAGAAACTCTGTCTCCTTTGTATGACAGACTATGGATGTTGTTGCATGATCATTGGCTCTACCATGTGCATGACGAGTTGGTGTGGAAAATACCCATTTTTGGTCGCTCGGGAAACTCTAGGTGGCAGCAACGGTTGGAGACCATGCATCTCTTTCAAAACTGGCATGCGTTTCATTAATACATTTCTTCTCATTAGGTAAGCTTACATCATTTGCACAGTGAATATTCATTGCGCAGGTGTTGCATCAGAATTCTTGTTGACATAAGAAAGAAGGATAGGTACAAAGAAAGATTCCATGCCACGACCCAAAAAGAAAAAAATGGGGCTCTCTTACTCATGCCCCGGACATCGCCTGAAACTTTAAATCTCTGATTGTTTTTCTTAAATACGAGTTATGTTTTCTCAAAATCTTCACCTGTATCAACAAAACCATGTTTCTTTTCAGTTTTGATTGAGCGTTGGAGAGAGATGCACATGCATTATCAATGGTCAGTCTGCAATCTTTGAAATGTTCTATGATTTTTTCATCTGACATCCTATTTTCCTCCCTCAGCTCAATGACTACATGTTGGGTCTCTCTGAGATGTTTTTTAAGACAATTCACATTCCTTTCTCTCATTGTGGGTGAGGTAGGGGGTAACTGACCTACTCAACTCTGAGACACTGGTGTTTCAATGATCATTTCTGCCAATTGTCTTCTTAACTCTCTATTTTCTTGATAAAATTGGGCAATAGTGTGTGTCGTTTTCTTTAGTTGTTGTGACAATTCCTTAACATTTGTATTTTCCTCACCTAACTTCCCCTGTCTTTCATCAATTCCCTTTCCTGCACCTTCAACAAGCTCTATTTGAATGGTGCGCATGGGGAATCTCTTGGTAGAAGACTTGGTGTGTGGTTTACTGGGAGCTTGGATCTCCTCAGTTTTATCAGTCACTCTTGACTTTCTTTTCTTTTGGGATGTTGGCTGACGGGACGATGAGTCTTCTATTTCTTTCCCTTTTCTTTTTCTAGTAACATCTTCCTTCCTCGCCTCTGAACTATGAAGTGTTATTTCCTCTACATATAGAAGAACGTATCCTTTGGGGTCTCTGGAACTGTTAGCCAAAATCAAGAAATAATCCCATTCTCTTTTCAAATGTCTCAATTCTTCAACCACCAATATTTTAGTTAATGAAAAATGGGATAGATTGTTCCCTAACTAATCAACCTTGGCATGGACATTGTTTGCCATCTTTCCTAGGCTCCGACACAAGGAAAAAGGTAAGTTTAAGGGATTTTTCGTTGTGAATTTCATCATTAGCATGATGTGATATGGATACACCCTGTTGAAACTTCCTTCAAAGGTGAAATCTCTTATGATTATCTTTAGAAGTTTCTCGAAAGGCTCTAGGAGATACTGGCTTGGAATGTTGGCTCCAATTTTCTGATTTCAACATTCAGGCTTGATGAAATACATATAGCATGAAATGTATAAAGGCATGCCTTTAAACAAATTTTTTCCGTACAGAGGGATCTTCATCGTAGCTGAGAAATTTTCCTCCCTCACTCAGAAAGTGATTTTTGCAATTGTCGCGCTAACCCCAGTAAAATTGAGGGAGAATTTCTCATCCAGTTTCGCATTATACCCTTTGGTCCTTTCGCAGAAATGCATAAATTCGACTTGTTGAAGAGATGACTTGATTGTCGGGTCTTCATTTATTAACTCCAGATTCTGAGGTTCAAACCTCATATCCCTCCCACTTCGCGTCTTCTTTCTTATGCTTTGGGAAACTGCCATGATGGTGGTATATATTAATTTCACGCGCACAGTAATGAATTGTAATGCTCTCTCTACACAGAAAATAAGAATGACGAACTTTTTAGAGACTGCAAGAAAAGGCAGCAATAGAAAAATTTGTGCAGCAAACAAAATCAGCCACAAAAATTCCTGGCGCGACAGTAAAGAAAGACGGAAAATTGGCATAGTGGGGAAACTCGGCGCGGTAGAAACTAGCAACGGGAGACTTGACGCGGTAGGGAATCGTGACAAAAAATTCTGGCATAGTGGAAAACTCATCGTGGTAGGAAAAATCAATGGGAGACTTGACGCGGTAGGGAATTATGGCAGAAAATTATGGCGCGACAACAGGAAATTTAGAAGGAAGATTGTTGATTGTGAGAAGAAACAATTCATTCAAAACGCTAGTTTGCAGTGAGCTCCAAAATAATTTAAGAAATGTTTGGAAACAATGGAGGATACGCAGTGAAATCAACACAACAAACTTACGTAACCACTGGCAACAAATAACTTTTACACAACGAAGGGCTCTAGAGCTTGCTGAAAAAACTATGGATAAGAAAAAACTTTGAAAGTGAAGGAGAGGCATGAAGGGTGACCAATATTTATGCTTGAACGGATACAGAAATAAATCATGGAAAAGGATAGTAAATCCATGGAAGGGAGATGTTAGAAAGAAGGTTGAATATTTGCACAGCAGACTCATGCAACGGGTCCACTTTTGAAGTATGCAAAGTATAAATGATAGGAGTTCCATGATTGCTTACTTTTCTGACTTCGTGATTAGGGAATGATTCTCATCATATCTTTCAATGTGACCTTTATCCTAACCACTTGAATCGATTTTTGGTACGTAATTCCCACCTATTCGACATGACTTGAGACTTAGGGAAATGGACCCTTATGATTTAAACATGGCAAACCTTACACCCATTCAACCAACTTATGGCCATACCCGTTACTTGATGATTTCAAACCACTCTTTATTTGGTCATTGACCTTACAAGATTTGACGCACAAACTATGACTCATCTAGGACTAACTCTAACTGCAAAAAACATAGTGTTAACAGCTAGCTCCAATGGGTATGATATTCTCCCAGTGAGGTAGCAAAGAACAGTAGACCAAGTGCCTGACCATTGGTATTTATTTGAATCAAAGACTCTAAAATGACAAAAAAAACTCACTTCCAGACCATCTTAATACATCTATGACTAACTCAACATAAACTTAGGGCCTCACTCCGGGCTTCAATTTTCTGCTGACTACTGACTCAGAATGCTTTATTTGAAAATAAAAATGGTTATTTACAATGACATGAAGAGACTGAAATAATTTTCTAAACAAGATAATGTTTGAGAAACCTTCCATTCACAGGTCCCCCGCCAATAAGATCTTCATTAAGCTCTGGAAACAAATAAGCGATGTTCCCATGGTATGCAACAATATTGAATGGCCCCATCCAAAGATGATCAAACTTCCCATGCCTCCCTCTATCTTTGTTTCTTGCATCCCACTTTAGTACGAAATCGTTCACCTTGAAATCATCTTCTTTGGTGTGTTTGTCAAAAATTATTTTCATTTTATCTTGGTGCAACTATGATTTATTAAATACATGTTCTCTCATTTGGTGTGCATGGACCAATTGGTTTATTCTACTTAGATAGTTGTTTGGTTCAAATTCTTTCTCTTGCAACAATATCCTCAATGGAAATCCTAATGAGGTAGGAAAAACTACCTTTGTACCATATACAATCTAAAAAGGTGATGTGGATATAGAATTTTAAGTGGTGATTATGTCAACCCATAACGCATAGATGATATTTTTGTGCCAAGATTTCTTGTTTTCCTGCAGAAACTTACTAATAATCCTAGTCAAGATTTTGTTAGATGATTTATCCAACCCATTACCCTGTGGGTAAAAAGTTGTGGAATGGCCCATAGTTATGTTATAGTTACTGCACAATTTCTCCATCTTCTTAGATTTGAATTCAGATGCATTGTCAGTGATGATCTTAACTGGACAACCAAATCTAGACAAGATATTACTCTCTAAAAATTGAATGATGATGATATCATTAGCTTTCCTTGTGGGGACCGCTTCGATCACTTTGGTGAATTATTTTGTGGTTGTCGGTATCCACCTATGCTAAGCTAAGGATGGAGGATGAATTTATCCTATACAATCAAGGCCCCATTGCATAAATGGTTATTCAACAGAGATAGAATTTAAAGGTAGGGGTTGCAACTTTCTTTTCCCATCAAATATCTGACATTCATCGAAGCTAGAAACTTCATTATATACATCAGAAAAAAGACTAGGCCAACAAAAACTTGTCCTCGGTATTTTGTGTGCAGTGGTCTTCCAATAATGATGCCCCCCATAGTCACCTTTGTGAAACTATTTAATATCCTTTTTCATTTCTTCCTCCAGCAAACAATTTAGTAAGATCCCACCTGGATCTTTCCAATACAGATAATTGTCCAGAATGTAAAAATTTATTGCTTTCAACTTCAAAAATATGGCTTTGGTTTTGCTCAATATGGGAGGATATTGTAAGTTTCTTAATACGTAAACAACATCATCATAGCAAGGAGAATAAAGGAACTTCTGGGATATCTATGGGACTTCTTCTTCTTTTGAATTTTCCAACAAATCAACAATAAAATTGATTCTCAAAACATTGCAATTTGATTGCGCCACTAATTTTTGGATCCTTGGACCCTTAATCATCTTTGTATTCTTTATTTCGAGTTCATACTCCAACATTACTGCTATCCATTTTCCCCTTCTCCCTTCAGGATCAGGATTAGTGAAAATATCCTTTACATAATTGCTAGGCACATAAGCAATGACATGGGAATGTAAAATATAAGTTCTTAATTTCTTAAGGGCCTTCATCAAGGCATATTCTTGTTTTTCCATGATTCCATACCTTAGTGGGGAGTCTCTCAATGTCCTACTATAATAAGTTATGGGTTTTTCAAAGTTTTGATCATCTTTTTGCAAAAAATTGCCAGCGATGGTGTGTTTTAAGGCAAAGGAAAATAAGATAAAATCCTTTGCAAAATATGGGCTGGATAACACTGGAGCCTTGGTCAGCACCACTTTAATGTCTTCAAAAGACTTGCTAGCTTCAAGAGTCCATTTTATTTCATTGCCTTTCGTGAGCATATTGGTGATATACTTTATGATCTCAGCCAAGTTGGGAATGAACCTCCTCAAAAAAATTACTTTTCCCAGGAAAGATTGTACCTCTTAGGAGTGACAATATTCATAATTGCTTCCACTTTGCTGGGATCTATTTTTATTCTTTCTTTTGAAATGATGTGTCCAATGAATTTTCCTTCTTGCATTCCAAAATTTAATTTTTTTGGATTTAACGAGATGCCAAACTTTCTACATTTATGGAAAACCTTTCTTAGATGTTCGAGATGTTGATCATTGGAATATGAAAATACAGTGATATCATCCAAGTAAATCACAATAAACTTATCATTTTCATCAACAAAGTCTATGTCCATGGCCCTTTGGAAAGTTGCTCTAGCATTCATAAGCCCAAAAGGCATTTTCACATACATGAAAGCGCCCCAAGGTGTTGTAAAAGTTGTCTTCTCTCAATGGTCCGGATGAACCATAATCTAGTTGTATCCAGAATAACCATCAATCATTAACATCTTCTAAGATCCCACAACCTTATGAAAGATTTAATCCATATTATAAAGTGGATATTCGTCTTTGAGAGACACCCTGTTTAGATTCTGAAAATACACACATAATCTTATCTCACCACTTTTCTTCCTGATAGGCACTAGGTTAACCACCCACTTCGAATATATTAGGGACACAATAATCTTGGCACAAAATAGTTTTCTTAACTCCTTTTCAATCAATGGCAATAGAAGAGAGTTGATTCTTCTCAACTTATGTTTCAAAGGTTTCTGATCATCCTTGATGGGAATTACATTTTGAATTACCTTAGTATCATAAACCTCAAATCTTCATAACTCCATGCAAATACGTCAGGGAAGTCCTTCATAAGGTTGATATACCTCTGTTTGATTTCTGAACTAAGTGTTTTTGAAAGTCTGATGTTCTTGGGGTCTTCTAGAGTCCCAATGTTGCAGTCTTCTATATCCTCATCGTTTGCAGTAATTTTAGGATTTTTGGCTACATTATTGTTGCCACAAAGCTTTTCCAATGGGACCAAGCCTTTGGGATTAATGTTATTTTTTAATTTCACTATATCTCTTCCAACAATCTAATTCTGAAAAAGGTCATAGTTGTTCAACACAGTTGCATCCTCATTCACTTCACAACAACACTCATCATCAATATTTACATTAGGAAATTCATCACTCATTTGAAGGAATATTTCTACTTGTTTGTATTCTTCAAATACTTGCCAGTATTTAATGTTATCAACTTTTGGCCTGTGTTTGACCTCAATTTCATACTTTTTATTAGGAAAAATCAGAATTTTGAAAACCGAAGCTCAAGTAGCCAAAGCATCAACAATTTGATTCCCCCCCCCCCTAGGAATCACTGACAAATTGTATTATGAAAAATCTTCAAGAAGATCAAGCACTAAATTCCTATATTCTCTCAATATAAGATGCTTGGATTGACATATACCTTTTACCTGGTTAATGACAAGCTCAGACTCCCCATGTATAGCTTTCCTTCTAGCACCCAATTTCTTTAAAGTCTTCAATCCTAGAATCAGTGCCTCATATTCAACCATGTTATTGGTACAATTGAAAGAGAGCTTGTAAGAACAAAGTTTTGTACCCACCTTGGGAGGGTTAATAAACACACCAGCTCCAAATCCTTCCTTGCTATCAGCTCTATCAAAACTCATATTATACATTTCATCTTCTACGTTGTTTTGATGATCTGTAATTTCCTCTGTTTGATGCTTAGTTTTGTATTTGATATCCATGACAATTGTTGGCTTCCCCTCTTCAAAACTCAAGTTATTATAGAAAATAGAGGAACCAACTTCAATATCAATAGAGTAAATAGGATGATTATTTTGTTGAGTTTTTCTACTCACCATGTAGTTGAGAAACACTTCTTTGTACAACCTCCTTTCTTGGACAAAAATGGGAATAGTAGCATATGACATGTCCATTTGGAAAGTTCCTTTCAAATTTGCAACCCAAGATATAGATAACAACATGACAAATTTCAGAGGGATGTCGGCAACCACCATGTCCATGATCATATTTTTCGATGGGATTTGAGAGAATAATACGACCAGATCTTTGATTAAACCTAACGATTTCAACTTTCTTGAGTCAAAAGGGAAAATATCCTTATAAGGTCTTGTAATGCCTAAGCCCAACTCATCCATGACCACCTTGGGAATGAGATTATGTGATGCTCCTAAATCTAACATGGCATTATGTAAGGTCATGTCATGAATTTTAAGACTAAGATAGAAAGGAGAAACATCATCAACATCGTAACTCTCTTCCATGCACGGGCCAAACAAGATAGCAGGGTGATGATCTTGTATGTTCAAGGTGTCGGGGGATTATTCCATTTTTAGCATTTTAATGATCTAATTTCTATATTATCCATTCTTTATCAACTCATTAAACGTAACATAAATTTTGATTTTATCCATTTTGCTTTCAAAATTAAAAGGATACAGAGCTTTTTCTACCTCTTTGAAGATTGTTGGTGAAATTATTTGCATAATATATTACCAAACATAAATTATCAACCAGGATTCATAATCAGTAGAGTTGATGCACTATATGTGCCAATAACAGATAGGTTCCTATGTCTTTTTAGTATAGCTTCGATAAGAAAACCATCAATAACAAAATACTATGTTTTCAAAGATAACACTCTTCACACAATTCAAAAATTAGAAAGCAAAACTTGCAATCATGCACTCAAAATATTTTGCTCAGATAATGCCTTGTTCATTTACAAGCTCATGAAGTGGAAATGTGGACTTTGAATTAGTTATCTATAGTTGCTACTCTTAACAATGAGCAATCAAATTTGGGTACACTTCAACAATACAACTCCAAACTTAGAAGAGAAAACTGATAACAAAACTTCTCAAGCAAACAGTGAATCAAAAGGTTCTTTCTTAGGTGAAAAATTTGTTCATTAGAGGCTCATGAAATGAAGAGATGAACTTAGATCTTGCCTCCTATAGCAACTAATTTCAACAGTTAAATGTAATCAATTTTCTGCACACAATATTCAAAAGGAAATCACTCATAATTTAATCAATTCTGGAAGAAACTATTTGTCCCTGCACAGGAAACACTAGGTGTATTAAGATTCTCCATTTAATGGTCCATGTAGGGTGAATGATGGGATCTTAATTGTTCCTTCACTTGCAGAATAGAAACAAATGGTTAATCACACAACTTAGCAAATGATTGTTCACACACACTAGAATAATAAATGTTCAGTAAAAAATTATGAACATCTTCATCATTATCACAAACCTATATTGCACATTATCAAACGTATGACTGAAATGCAACAGTAATGAATTATACTCACTAGTTTTACAATTAAACTATGAAATTGTTTCACTCACACACAAATAGAATTACATTCATAGAATAATTACAAATGAGCTTACCTCGGTTGGATCGGTGGACCCTTTCCGCGACAACAAGGAAGTTCAAAGAAACTTACATAACAATAAACTTTACAGAAAACATGGAATTGATGAATTTAACTTCATATTAATTCTTCAGCAAGTATGTTTACAAAAGGAGGTTTGTCATAAATCTTATTTGCAACATACTAAATCCTCTCCCTTTTGGCTTAGCCATCACTCCATTTATATGATTTTTAAATTACAAATTTTAATCTAGAAAATCCAATCCAAATCAAAACCATTTTCCATCAATGGAGGTCTAGTACAACCATTAGCTAATCAAGGAAATGTAGTTCCCACAAATCTGGGCATGATCTTAGAATGTATGTAAAGTTGAAAAATATTTAGGATGGATCGTTCCCCCTGATTTGGAGGTCCACACATGTGATATCTGGATATTATGGCTCAATAGTCCAAATAAAAACACCACTTTGGACAAAAACCATGTCCCCAATTTTTTATATTTATCTTCATCAGCCTGGAAATTGAGGTGAAAATCCAGTACCAGAATACTGGTATTGGAATCCTATAGGTAGTTGTATAGTACCTGAATACACACAATCATAGCCATGACTACCGAATTAGCACAAAACAGGTGTTAATACCGGATTAAACATCCAGGAAGTATCGTATCAATGCTTCTTAAGAGTCAAATGATTAGGATCATGCAAAATCAAACATTTAACCATTTTAACTTAAGAAAACTAAACAAACCATGCTTTAATCATAAGTTACCTCTTATGCACATGAACGAGGTCATCTAGTGTATTTATGGAGGAAACAGTAAAGTATATACTCATAGCACATGTAAAATTGACTCAGACAAAGATAATATAGGGTAATATAGGTGTCAATACTAAGACACAACATTCCCCCATGCTTACGTCATTGCATGTCCTCATGCGACAATGATCTTCAAAATTTCAAAATTGATGGTACTCCTCATTTGATCAAGCATTATTGATGTTCCACGCTTCTTCAGCTCATAAGTTCTGGTTATACAATATAAACTTCCTAGCCTATGCTTCACACTTCTTACCCATGCAAAAGTAGTTATGACAGAAAAGTGGAGACATGGATAATAGATTAGATCTGTTAGTGATTTGACGTTAAGTCTTATCCAATCTGTTTTCGATCAAAGTTAGGAGAAATGGCTCGCTGTGAATCTAATATGATTATGGGATAGCGGCAAAGAGTTTTCATAATGGACTTTGACTAATAGGCCCCCCTGGCTAGATTACCTTCAAAAAAAAAATGATATAAGCATAATTTAGATCTCATTTGAAGAGATGAACACATCAAATAATACATCCCAAGATGATTAACTTGTTTCTTATCCAAGTTTTTAGAGATGAAGCTCTTCTTGCTCAGGTAAGGTGAATTACACATACTGAGGGTCCCAATTCTCATGCAAACCTATTTATTTTAAATATAGAAATCTAAAGTGGATACTTGAAGGTTCTTAAGAACATCATCTTAGAGATATAAAGGTCATCTCCTAGCCTTGATTTGATCATGCTTCAGAATGAGACCCAAGGGTTTTTGTTCAGTTTTAGGTGTGCGACTTTACATTTTTCAACTCTCTTTACCCGGAATAGCCCTGCTGCTAGGAGGCCTGTTCAGTACCCCGACAGGTTTACTTCTACTTCTTGATACTTCCTTTTTATTATATGACTCAAAAGATTTAGAATTATGTATACTGCTCATTGACAGTTTTAGAGTATAAGGAAGGAAACTGGTACGAGAGTGTTTTAGATTTATTAGGCACATAATTAATTGTTTGCAATTATCCCAAGGGTGACATCATCCACATTCAACTTAAATCTCATCTATTCAATGTATAATGGAACATCTCGGATAATGACTAAGAGGTCCCTCTAGTTAATCCTATTAGGGTTCTCATGAAAGTTCATTGAGGTTTTGCAAGGGTGGTCCACCACATGAGGTTTTCATCAATACCTCCAATAAAAAATTGTAAAGATAAACATGGATAAGAACTTGTTGAATCAACTAGGTTAGTATTATACATAATGGTGTCACCACTTTTCAATGGATATTTCAATTAGCAATCACTTTTTCAAAATGACAAGGTAATAAGACAAAAGGACCCATTATCATATCAAGCTAAATGTGGAAATATATTCTTAAAGGATAGCAAGGATGATTCATTTAGGGGTGAGTGTAGAAATGTAGGAGGAAGATGTACATGAGAGTAAAGAACAATTCAACACAAGACTTAAATGATCCTTGATAAAAATAACATGAAATGTTCTAGTACTAAAATTGAGTAGCAACTTGAAAATATGATTAGAGCTACCAATCACCTTATTACTAGTACCGAATCACCTGGTGGTAGTGCTTCTAAAACTTTTGTAGGCTGCACCTTGTAGAAGTAGCTGGTGTTTTCTGGTGTTCTGGAAGAGGACTTGTGATCTGATTCAACTGAAAAACCATGTATATGGAACAAATACCAACACTAGATGTAGGGACTCTGGGTTTGCATCAGAATAATGCAAAAGAATTTGCAGACCGGGCTCCAAGCTTTGTGAGAAGAGGGTATTTTGTAATTGGATGACCATATGTTAATATTTATAACCCTCCTCTTTTGGAACCAGGATGATCACTGCTCTTGTTGGCACTTCCTTTTTATTACAAAAATAAAAATCCTAACTACCACTGTCTCAGCATCCACTCCCCCATGCTTGAGGTTTTGCATGGCCTCATGAAAACAATGTGAGATGCTAAAAAAAGGGTTGCTTAGAGGGTTGCCAACATCTGCTAAAAACAAACCAATAGCACTAATTAAAACTAGATTCTTATTCATACTTACAAACATAAACTTTAGGGAAAATGTCAAAAATTGAACTATTAGCTATGAATAAAATAATTTGGAATTAGCATTCAGTTTCAACTTCTATTAAAAAGATCATTGAATTGATCATCCTTGTAAAATAGTGGTATTAAAATAGATAGGTAATGATAAAGCATGAATGCATCATTTTTAACAACTTAAGGAAAAAGAAGAAATTTTGAAGAAATAGGTCGTGAAGCCCTCCCTTAAGTGTTATGTTCCATTGACAAAGATGTTTTCTCCACTTTTGAAACCCTTCCAGTATTATGTGTGCATTTGGAGGATGAAGAGATTCCCTTCTCATAATATTCCAAACAAAATTATCATAACTTTTAGAAACAAATATACTATAGGAATGAAAGATCTTAAACCAGTTTCTTATTAGCTTTTGACATTCCCATTTATGAAAAGTATGAAAGATAGGTTGCATTGCAACATTTATTTATTTATTTACTATCCTACTCTAATTGAACAAAAGAGAATGTCCTTCAAGTATACGAATACTTCCAGTAAATCCATGTGCGTAATAGGGTTAGAAATATATCCACACTCAGGTTTAAAAGATAAATTTTAATGCATACTGGAGTATGAAGGACCATTTTCTTTGACGATGAGATCAAAAAATAATTAAAAGTAAAAGAGTAGTGTGACCTGACAACTAATTGGAACCATCTTTCAATAGGATCAAGATATTCTCGTTTCCCTTCTTTGTTTAGGTCACACAATATGTCCTCCTTTTCCATGCCACACAGAGTATTTTCTTCAAGATGATTGGTCTATGAGGTACATACAGGATCTCTTGAGAGGCACGCTAAGAAATACTCAATCTCAGGTTCCCATGGTTTCTCTTCATTGAATTCTATACATGATTCTTGAGTCTCCTCAACAAATTGACAATAGGAATCTTAAGGGACTTCAAAATCTTCTTGTGGAGAGACAACTGAATTCTTAGCTACTGTCAAGATATGCTCTTCCTAAGAGGCGGGTATCCCAGTTGCTGCTAGAATGCAAGAAAGTTCTTGAAGGAACATTCTTCAATCTCTTGATCATCCTTGAATTACTCTAGCTGGTTGATGATCCCTGTCTCCCAACACAACTTAGTACTCGAGGGTTCTTACAACACCCCAAAAATGATTTATCATCAAAGATTTGGATTTTGAAACTATTTTCAAAAATAAAAAACACCAAAATTGAACTCATTGCATTATTGGGACCCTGCTGTCACCAGGTTATCTTTTCACACAAGTTATCTCATCATAAATAAAACTAAATTTGCATAAATAAAAACACACTTGCATCAAAAGAATATAGGACAACCTAACTTTGGAGAAACCCCACCAAAGTAGATGGGTAGGCTCTTCCCACACGTCTTATCATCTTCTCTCTTCCCTTAGGTCATCCATAAAACCAATCCAAAACCATTAAATAAATCTAGTCCAAATACTACCTATTACCGTTTACAACTCCTCGGCAACGGTGCCAAAATGTTGGAGCAATTATTTGCATAATATATTACCAAACATAAACTATCAACAAGGATTCATAATCAGTAGAGTTGATGCACTATATGTGCCAATAAAACATAGGTTCCTATGTATGTTTAGTATATCTTAGATAAGAAAACTATCAATAACAAAATACTCTATTTTCAAAGATAACACTCTTCACACAATTCAGAAATTAGAAATCAAAACTTGCAATCATGCACTCAAAAGATTTTGCTTATATAATCCCTTGTCCATTTACAATCTCATGAAGTGGAAATATGGACTTTGAATTAGTTATATGTAGCTTCTACTCTTAACAACAACTAGCAATCAAATCTAGGCACACTTGAACAATACAACTCCAAACTTAGAAGAGAAAACTGATAACAAAACTTCTCAAGCAAACAATGAATGAAAAGTTTCTTTCTTAGGTGACAAATCTATTCATTAGAGGCTCATGAAATGAAGAGATGAAATTAGATCTTTCCTCCTATAGAAACTAATTTCAACAGTAAATTGTAATGAATTTTCTGCACACGGTATTCAAAAGGAAATCACTCATAACTTAATCAATTCTAGAAGAAACTATTTGTCTTGCACAGGAAACACTAGGTTTATTAAGATTCTCCATTTAATGTTCCATTTAGGATGAATGATGGGATCTTAACTGTTCCTGTACCTGCAAAACATAAACAAATGGTTAAGCACACAACTTAGAAAATGATCATTCACACACACTAGAATAATAAATGCTCACTCATAAATTATGAACATCTACATAATTATCACAAACCTATATTTCACATTATCAAACGTATGACTGAAATGCAACAACAATGAATTATACTAACTAGTTTTACAATTAAACTTTGAAACTGTTTCACTCACACAAAATAAGAGTTACATTCAAAGAATAATTACAAATGAGCTTACCTTGGTTGGATCGGTGGGCCCTTGCCATGCTAACAAGGAAGATCAAAGAAACTTATAGAACAGTAAATTTTACAGAACACGTAATTTATTAATTTAAATTCATATTAATTCTTCAGCAAGTATGTTTACAAAAGGAGGCTATTCAGAAATCCAATTTGCAGCATACTAATTCCTCTCGCTTTTGTCTTATCCATCACTCAATTTATATGATTTTTACATTAAAAAATTGGATCTAGAAAATCCAATCCAAATAAAAATCATTTTCCATCAATGGAGGTCGAGTACAACCATTAACTAATCAAGGAAATGCAGTTCCCACGAATCTGGGCATGATCTTAGAATTTCTGGAAATTTGACAAAGATTTAGGATGGATCATTCCCCCTGAGCTTGAGGTCCACGCATGTGATATATAGAGATTTTGGCTCACATGTCTGGAAAAAAAAACACTGCGCTGGACAAAACCCATGTCCCCAATTGTTTCTATTTATCGGTATCGGCCCAAAAAGAGAGCTGAAAATCCAATACCGAAATGATGGTACCCGAATCTTGTAGGTAGTTGTTTAGTACCGAAATACACACAGTCATAGCCATGAGTGTTGGATTATCACATAACATGTGTTGGTACCGGATTAGACACCCAGGAAGTACCGGATCAATGTTGCTTAAGAGTCAAATTATTAGGATCATGCAAAATCAAACATTTAATCGTTTTGACTCAAGAAAACTAAACAAACCATGCTTTAATCATAAATTACCTCTTATGCACATGAACGAGGACATCAAGTGTATTTATGGAGGAAACAACAAGTATATAGTCATAGCACAGGTAAAATTGACTCAAACAAAGATAATATAGGGTAATAGAGGTATCAATACTGAGATTCAAGAATGATCTTTTCCTTTCTTGCCTCAGGTATTTTATTTGGGGGTTCTTCTTTTGATTTTTCTTTCTCCATTACATCCCTTACTAAATAATTTTTCTTCAGTTGTCTTGTAGAAGGGGTATTTGTCTGAATTTCCCTTGTAGGATTCGCCTTTCGAAGATTTGCATGCGCCTTTTCACTTCTGAGGTTATACTGCTTCTGAAACTGCATAATAACATTGTGGTATCCTTTCCTAAACTCTTTTGTTTTCGATGACAACATATCATCATTATCCTACATAAACTCGTCATTCGCATCCATAAATTGATCATGTTCTCTTTTGGTTAATAACATGTTTATTTCTGTATCGTCACAACAATGCATATGGTCTTCGATTATTTGATCAAAATATTCATTTGCATAGTTGTTTTGGAAAGGAGATTTTATTTGTTGATCACCTTGATATCTCTAGTCTCTTTTCCTGATCTGTGGAACTGGGGCTCTTCTAAAATTTTTATTTATGGGTTGAAAATCAATTTGATCCCTAGTGGTAGGCTTATTCTCCACAGACATCCTTTCCATGAGTCTTTCCATAGTCTTCATAATCAATTCAAATTTATCATCCGATGATTGGGATGTAGAGGGTTGTGCTTCCCCTTGGACCTTCTTCACACTTCTATCAAGATTATGTTTGAACTTCCCTGATGCCATCATATTTACATCTACTTCAATTTTGTTGCTCATCATATCATCTAATGTATTGGATCTTCTTTCTCTTAAAATAAAGGTAAATTTGATGTCAAAAGAATCAACATAACGAAGTTGGGAAGCTTCGGGAGGAGGTTTGACTTCTGTGGGAATTGGATTATAAACTTTCATAAATCTGGTCGAGAACTCTTGCATTGTTTCACTTGGTGATATTTTTACATTATTGTATTGAGTTAGTAACTGAAGAGGATTTGTTTTATCACCCCACCTGGCAAGAAAAAGTGTTTCAAAAGCTACAAAATCAGGGATGCTCGCTACTAGAAGATATTTGAACCATTTTTTGATCTCACCTGAGAGACTTTGTGCAAACAATCTCATTTTTTCATCCTCATAATCTACCTCTTCTAGGTCGACGAAGTCATTAAACCAATCTAAGTGTTTTTGAGATGAAGCATTTCCTTCATCATCATATAATTTAAGTCTCTTATTATAATTCTGAGGAAAATCATGTAATTGGGAAGGCAAGGCGAGAAGGGCGAATCTAGAAGCCATGACTCTAGGATGAATTTGAACTGGCTCAATAGTCTGAGTGGGAATTAAAACGGCTTGAGGGAGGTTGGTTGGTATCAAATATTGGAACTTCTTCTCATCGAAGATGATTTCATTCAAATAAGATTATGATCTAGACCTAAACAAGGTTTTCTCAAATAATAAATCAAAGTCAAGGTCGTCAATGCTTTTTACCACGTATTTAGGTAAAGATAGGTTTATGTCCAGGTAGCATATTAGTTATTTTATCCTTTGCTTTCTTTTGTGCAAATTTTTTTTGGGATCAGACACAGATGTTGCAGGCTCTGGATTAGGGTTCGCTCTAGTGTAAACTTTCTTAGGAGACATGGTTTTTGATTTGAACTACTTTATGCTATTGATCATATTCAATGAAGTCACCAGGGTAAAAATAAGTTTCATCCAATATAGGTATTTGATTCACTGTTACTCTTAGTAATAAAATCTACAACTTTAGTCGTTTTTCCCAGGGAAAGTTTTAAATTTCATCCCTACTAGGGGGAAAACCCCCCTTTTAAATACACCAGGGTTCAATATTTAGGCAGAGAAAATAATCGTCTAAAATCTAATCAATTTTCAATTCTACCCCAAACATACCAAACCTAATGTAAATAAAGAAAATAGAGAAGAGATTGGGTAACTATAACTTTGATCCCGCATCTGGTGATGATCTCCTCACACTTGGATGCTCCACTGACTGTACGTCTCCTCCAAAGGCTAACTTGCATCCAAAGATAGGATAACAAAGAACTACAAGCATGTTATTCGATACATAAGTTAGGGTTAGATGTTATACGTCAAGTATAAATCAATAAAAGTACTCAAGAAACCATCATTTGGGACAAGAAAATGTTATTCTTTTATTCATAATACAAAGATTATACCTTACAATTCGAGTCGGCCACCATTCCGAAAACTTGGTCTCGTCTCATCTTTACCATGCTCCAAGTGCACCTTGTATGAACTTCTTCTCTCAACCTTCTGATCACTTCTATGGAAGGTAATGGGTTAAATGTAGGAACAAGAGGTTGATGAGGGTATGTTGAGGCAATATCTCACAAAAGGAAGCAATATCTTGGGCAAGGAGGGGAAGTGAAAATAGGTAGAGTTTCATTGTTCTTATGATTAGATTGGAAATGAGACCCCAACACCCCATTTTATATGACAAAAGGATGGTTATTCGGTTGGGTGATGGGCTATAGTAGGTGGATGAGTTGGGAAACCTCCAATAACCCATAAATTTCATGAATTCCTTGCAACTTTCTATTTTTTGCAACTTTTGCAAGAATAAGTAGGCTATAATGGTGTGGCATGCGTATGTACGAGAGATATAGTGGTGAATCAAACGTATGTATGTGGGATGTAATGGTGCAAGGCACGTACATCTTCCAAAAATTGGTTTTTTAAGAAGAGCTTCTCAGCAGTGCTTTGACAAAAAATGATAGTAAGAGGGCCAAGGCCATGTATGCATGAATAGGGAATTTTAGGGATATAACAAATTCTCCCTAGTGTGTGAGTTCAGAAGAGAAACTGATGGCTGAAATAAATTAAAATATCTTCACAATTGTACGAGATTGAGTGAGCCTGAGACCAGAGTTCGACAGGTTCCATCTACAAAACAACAATTGTCTCTCTGAGGCGGGCATACCCATGCTCAGGATGAACTAAATCATCGATGCCAATCAAATACACTGCAGATCCATGTCATATAACTATATAAAGTGTACCCGCGAGAAATACACATCGGATCTACATCTCAAAATCAGTCAAAGATATACAAATATATTATTCCTCTTCAAGAAGCTAGTGACACTCGATGGCTAGAGATGAGGTCTTCATAGCTCGAGAAACATCAAGATATTCAAAACTCAGGTAGGAGTATAATGGTAGTGTATAACTCACTACCCCGAGGTTTTCGACGGCTCATTGGGAAAATACCTGAGGATCTCGATGATTAGGCAGAGAACTTCATCCATTTTGAATCGGGGTTTGACTGGACTCTCGGGACAATTGACTCGTGAGGTTAAGAGACAAAATGCATAAAGGCCGACTCAGGTTGAGTGAAAATTCCCTTGGACAAAAGCACAAAATATGATCAGACTGAGGCATCATGACATTGACATAAGTTCACGATGTAGGAGGCAATGCAAACTCTCCATGTGTTTGGAAGAGTAACCAAATGGAGGAGGACACAACTCTATGTAGCGAGAACAACTTCCTAAGGTCATACTAGATCCCAATGCTTGACAAACAAATGAAAGGAAGTGCTTTGTCCAAGGGAGACTCTTTGTGTTGTTGAAAAAAGAATACATATTTCCCGTCCCCTCTTTTTGGAATATTTGATTTTTTTGTCTTTCTCAATTTTTTAATATCTTGAAAAAGAATAAAAGAATGTTATATTACAAAGGAGGAACGAGTGTCACAAGCAATAATACTAGTTCCAAGTGCAAGGAACATACTAATTCTCAGAGCAAGGAGACATGTGCAGGAAAAGGACACTCGGGGAAAATTTCTCCATGGGTCAAGGTGTCAAGTTGCAGAGGCAAGAAGTGCTACAATGCTTGCGTATAAGGCATGCTTCAAAGGTTCAATTGAGATAAACATGGATATGACATTAGGTCAAAGATGTAGAGATGCAAATGCAATTAAGAAAGACATGATGAGACCCCTTCAATGTAATTTTTATGAGCCCAGAGAAGGTAAGCTCGGTAGTTTTTTCATGTTTAGAGAGTCTGAAAAAACATGAAAGACGACTCCAAGGAGTATATTTTTTGGAGATAGTCTAGTCAATTTGAAAAAGGGGTAAACTTTCACCGAGAAGATGTCTATTCAAAACCATTTTAACGAGTGTGAGAAAGACAAGATCACTCAGAAATATTTTCAATTTTAAGGAGTCTGAAAAGAGCTTAACTATGGACTCACAACATATTTCTGAGTTTAGTCTCCTTAGCCTGAAAAAGTATAAAAGTCACTGAGGAGGACTCTCCTGGTGATAAGAATCTCCCAAGGCATACCTTTTTCTGCTATAATCTACAAGCTGGAAAAAAGGGTTAAACTCATGCAAGTAGATGTTCTTTTGGACCAATTTAACGAGTGTGAAGGAATAAGGTCACTCGACAATCTTTTCAATTTTAGGGAGTTTGAAAAGAGCTTAAATATGGACTTCTTGGGGGTTCCTTTTTCATAAGTAATCTCCAAGGCTTGAAAAAGGTGATAAAAAAAAAACAAGGAGAATGTTCCTTTTTTGAAGATTTAGTCCCCCAGGCCCGAAAAAGGGTTAAACTTATGCCTGAGAATACTCTTCTAGAGAGCCAAAGTTCCTATAGCATACCTTTATTCGTGAAATTGATTGTCCCGACCGAAAAAGGGGTAAACTACTGTCGGACAGACATGCCTTCAAATTTGAGTTTGGCGAGCCTGAAGGGAAACAAGATCGCTCAACAATCTTTGCATGTTTAGAGAGTCTGAAAAGGGATTAAAGAAGACTACAGGGGGATACTTTTCTCAATTAATCTAGAAAATATCGAAAAGCATAAATACAGTCTCGTCGGATGTTTCTTTCGAATTGTAAAGTGAGCTTGAAAGAAAACAAAGCATGCTCATTTGAGAGTCCCAAGGGTGAGGCCAAGAATGATGATGCACCAAATGAATGAGGCTCATCTGATAATCATGACATGACTAATAAGGACTCCCAAGCCTATAGTCATTACTGACAGTATGGATGCCAAAATTGAAGAAGGATCTACCTAGGGAATTCATGTAAAGGTAGGATATACCACCTAATTATGACACTTCTAGAGAAGCAATGAAGGTTCTGTGTCGCACTTCAGTGGGTTCGATCCTATGGAAAAGCATAAAAGACAATGAGATGTTGAAAGTGGAGATGAAATCCTAGCTTACATGCAAAAGTTGGAAAAAATGACTTTTACCAAAGGATACCAAAAAGTGACCCCAAAAAGTTACCAAACCAAAAGAAAAATGGTACCATAACATCCAATAAGAAAATCAGAATCAGAATCAAGTGATCACCAAGCCAGGGAAAATAACAAATGGGGGTCAAAAAGTGGCAAAAAAGGCCAAAAAAGTCTATAAATAGAAGTTGAAAGCTCATTTTTACCATTGTAGTTTGAAAATTAACCAAAAGGAGAAAAAAACCCTTTTCTAAAGAAGTTGATTCTAGGAGCTTCAGCGGATGAAGTGAACTTCCGCTTGGACCAAGTAAGTACAAAATCATTCCTCTTGCAATTCAATACTTCATTTATGCATTTAATTTGGTTTTTGAGAGGGTGTGCTCTCCTAAAAAGAGCGTCCCTACGTGTACACGGGCTGTCCAAGGACAACTCGCATATGTACTTAGGCAGAAAACACCATGCCCATGTACATACGTGACTGTAACCAATACAGCCCATGTTCACCCTTAAAATCTTGGAAAAAATTAAAAAGCAAGAGTCAACTTCCTCCAATTTTCTATGGAACAAGATGTATGTGCACTAGAGGGAGAGGGAACATGAGGATATAGACATACTGGTCGAAGATAATTCTGCAGCCATCACCTCACTAAAACAGTGTGGGTTATGGAATTTCTTCTAGTGTCCTTTCATGAGGGCACAACCCAGGTTACTTAGCGCCCTTTTTGATTAATGGCACCTAGATGTAGAGGAATTCATGTTAGAGGGACAGTCATTGACTCCGACGACTAAGGATATCTAATTCTTAACTAGACTCTCGAGGAGAGGGGAACCAGTCAATCTGCGGACCTTTCCCCCTGGGCCTTTCAACATCAAGGAATAGATCTGGATGTATTGTGAGGCTAGCACTAAAAAGGTAGTTTCTCAGGTTCCTATTCATAATATCACCAGTTTGACTCTTTAGGTGATCTTGTTACTGATTGGGAGGATTACTAGATCTGCGGCCCTACACCATGCCTCTCGGGAACACATGCACTGTTCCATTCAGTGCTAGGAGGCACATGTTTTTTATTGGAGCACGACCATCCTTACATGCATGAAGAGACAACTGACAAAGTGTCGACAACGTAGCAACAATAACTTTGGGTTTGACACTATTATGTGTTCCTTTTTCTTCGAGAGGGTTCTCAGTATTAGTCCCAAAAATATTGCACGGGGGCATGTGGCCTCCTTCCCAGTGGTATGCATATAGGAAGCATTACTACCACGATAGGGGGAAGGGAGGACCACATAGGCCTTCGACGACACATATTTTGACTAGTGGGCACGACAAATTTCGACGATTGAGAACTATCCCTATGCTAGAATCAACTTTTCCAGGGATCCAGACATTCCCATGCCTCCCAGAGAGGAGCGAGGAGAGATAGGTAACATTTTTTAATGTTATTTAATATTTAATTGTTTGTATATATATCATTTTTATATGTGTATAGAGTGTTATCACTAGAAGTCACCTTTAGATTTCATTGAAGGTAAGCCCAGTACCCATCAAAATATATGTCCCAATGAATGAATTTAAAGAGGTGAAATGGGTAAGACTCAAGATAATAACGTTCTAACTCAGAAATATGGGATAGCATGCACAAGCAATTGGGTTCTTGATCAACTTATGTCAGTAAGTAGGATTAAAGGTCATTAGAAGGAAGACTTTGGTGAGGAAAATGTAGAGGTCTGCTATGGACATCAGGTCTTCAAGCATCCTAAGGAGGAAAAAATTAAACACAAGATCTTCTTGAGTTTAAATTTTAAGGAAGTTGAAAGAAATCATAATAGTACTATAATCAAACATTCATCATAATACAATTATAACAATTCATGTGAATCATTCAATCATGAACTCTCAGTATCAGAGGCAAATAAGATGGAGTAAGAAAGTTGACTTAGATTAATCAATAAATCTCAAATCAAGTACATAACCAGGGAACCAATGTTCTTCCTCAAAATATTACAATAACAAGGGAGCCTGGCTCAACCATTCGATGTTAACAAAATATCAGAACTACCTATATCTGCTCAGAATTGTTGCAACCACCATGAGTCTGATCGGACCATTACATTCAAAGTTTCTAGTCGGTGTCTACCCTGTCAGACTGTGCAAGCCTTCTCATGTCAGACGCGAGCCCGGCTCAGTTATCTGTTTTGTAGGAAAATCCATTCATAAAGAACCTTTGGATTGACAGTCTACCCCCCACGACCATTTTATGCACTTTTTCCATTTATGGGGTGAGACGAGGTATCAAATACCGCCCCCATTTTCAATAACTACCTGCATTGGGATCAGGACGAGACCTGACACCCATGAATGTTCTAGGTGGTGCCAATGACTTCTTCAAGTCAATCCTAATGCCTTGAGGCCATGCAAATCTTCTTTTGTGACCAATACGAGCGTTGTAGGTGGCAGCATGACAATCTATGGGGATTAGACAATTCTATAGTGCCACAACACTACAAAATGTCTTTATGATGATGCAGAAAAGGGGAAGATGCTATGCGGATGGGTGATGTGGAGCGTAAGTGGAACAAATGTCGAGGAGTGAGAGGGGTAGTATTCAGAAAAAGGGAGATGATGTGTCTTGAGATGATGACGTGTAAGGGAGAGTGAGGGAACAGAGGTGATATGGTGAGGTAAAATAGGTTTGGTTGCAGAGTGGATTGGTGGAGGAATAGGGGTCGAGAGGTGAGAGGTGGTATCGAGAAGATGGAGATGTGACAGGTGGGGAGAAGGTGAGTGGAGGATAGTTGTGAGCGGGAGTGAGTGGTTAGTGGTTATCTCAGAGGGGAGGGGGGGGGTGGGGGGGTAGGAGGTAAGTGATAATGAGTGGGGGGTTGTTCTGAGTTGATGTAGAGGCGACACATTAGTGAGGGGCCTGTGCCAAAAAATTGCTTGCTCGGAGCGGCCCCCATTAAAGGCAGAAAGGTAGGGAGGGTTTGAGTTTCTGTTGTTGTTCGTAGATCTGAGTTTTTCATGTTCATCCATTGAGATCTGCGTGCTCCTTAGCCACCAACTTAGACCCCCCCCCAACCGTTAAAGATAGAAAGGTTAGGGGGATCTGATACGCATTGTTGACCATTGATTTGGGTGCACCTTGATCAATCACTTAGATTAGAGAACCCTTTAGTCACAATGCACCACCCCCAAACTTAAGATAAAACATATTTGTGGTTTTTTAGCCCTTTTTCTTTCATTTTCTCACCAAGGGGTCGAAGACACACCATTTTGATTAGATTTCGAGGGTGTTTGAGCTACTTATGAGAGGCAGGGTTCTTCTAGCTACCAATTCTTGTGTTAGCATATAGGCTTCATGGGGGATAGAGACCTCCCTGCGAGGTTCTAAGAACTCCTTTTGCAGTTTCAATGCCTTAGAGTTGGGTTGTGGAGTCACTCATTAAAACCAAAAATAAATGAAAAATGATATTTACAATGACATGGTGGCTTAAACAAAAAACTTGTTCAGAAAATGCCCATTTACATGGCCACCAAAAACATGAGCATCCTCCAAATCCCATAACTTGTAAGTGTTATTTGAAAAAACCTCAAAAATTTTGAAGGGGCCAATCCATAAGGCCTCAAATTTATTGTGCTTGCCTTTATCTTGTTTAGGTGCATCCCACTTCAGTACTAGATCTCCCAGCTAGAAATCCTCTTTTTTTACCTTTTAGTCAAAGGCCTGCTTGATATTCTATTGATAGTCATGTGCTTTGTCTAGTAGATGCTCCCTAGTCTGTTGCACTTCTACCAACTACTATATTCTTCTAATCATATCATCCAATTCTCATTGGGAATCTTGGAAGAATTTTTCCACAGGTAAGGCAAGCTGGGAAGGAAAGATGGCCTCAATTCCATACACAAGCTGGAAAGGAGAGACACTAAGAGATCTCTTTCTTGTCACTCTATGAGCCCATAAAGAAAATTTAAGCTTTGAATCCAATGCCTTCTTATTTTCCTCTAACAGTATTTTGATGATCTTAATAAGGCTCTTGTTAGAGGAATCTGTCAGTCCATTCCCTTGGGGGTAGTAAGGAGTAGAGTGAATCAATGTGATTACAAACTGTTCAAAAAACCTAATCAATGGTTGAACCTTGAAAGATGCAGCATTATTAGTGACAATTTTGTTTGGACAACCAAATCTTTCCATAATATCCTCAATAAAACTAATGATTACCTTGTGGGAATAATTTATTATGGGGATGGCTTCTATCCACTTAGTAAAGTAGTTAGTGGCAGTCAAGATCCACCTATGTTGACCAGTGGAAGCGGGATGAATTTTCCCAATAAAATCTAGGCCCCACTATTGAAAAGGTCCTAAAGCTACCACGGGATTCAATGGAAAAGACTTGAGTTGTTGCCTTCCAGAGAATTTCTGACATTTAACACAAGCCCTAATGTTCACACAAACATCAATAAAGAGACTAGGCAAAAAATACCCAGCCCTGAGAATCTTATAGGTTGTGGTTCTCCAGAAGTGATGCTCCCCACATAAATTGTCATGAAAATCAGACATAATCTTTTGGGCTTCCTGTGGGTCTAAACATCTCAAAAGCACTCCTAAAGGGTCTTTCCAATATAAGACTTGATCAATAAGACAATATTTAATTAACTTGAGCTTCAAATCTCTTACCTTGTTCTTTTCCATACCATAAGGAGGCTACAACTTCTGTAGAAAAAATATAATGTCCTTGTACCAAGTGCATTCTGCCAATGGGGGGTTGACTTGAGAATCTTCACCAGCTAGCTCAGCTTGCTGATTTTCTGAAGAATTGTTGATGAAATTGACCCTCGAAGCTTTGCAATTAGATTCAACCAGTAACCTGGCTAAACCTTGGCCTTTAACCAATTTGGTGGGCTTTATTTCGAGATCAAATTCAAGGATCTTGGTAATCCACTTTCTTCAGCTTTCATATATGTCTGGATGAATGAAGATCTCCTTCATAGAGGTTGACAGGACATATGCAGTGAATTTTGAATGAAACACATAAACTCTGAAATCTTTGAGAGCTTTAACCAAAGCATAGTCCTTCTTTTCCATGATGTCATACTTTATTTCAGCATCTCTCAATGCCCTACTGAAAAAGGCAATGGGCTGCTCTAACCCTTCAACATTCTTCTGCAATAAAACAATTGCTACTGTGTCAAATGAAGCGAAAGAGAAAATCAAAAAATCCTTCGAGTAGTCAAGACTGATGAGCACATGTGGTTCAATCAAGGCCTTCTTTATTTGATCAAAAAAGTTACAAGATTCAATAGTCCATTTGATCTCATTTCCTTTCCTCAACATGGATGTCATAAGCTTTACCAACTAAGCAAAATTTGAAGCAAACCTTATCAAAAAATTAATTTTCCCCAAGAAAGACTAGACTTCTTTCTTGGATCTAGGGAGTGACAAAGTTTGGATAACTTCTACCCTACTTGAATCAATCCTTACCCCCTCAGTTGACACAATGTGCCCCAATAATTTCCCCTCTTTCATGGCAAACAATGACTTTTTTGGATTTAAAGAAAGACCAAATTTTCTGCATTTCAAGAAGACCCTTTTCAGATGGTCATAATGCTCTTTATTAGATTATGAGAACATTGTTATATCATCCAAATAAATTACTACAAACTTGTCCTTCTCTCTAATAAAGGCTATGTCCATGGCTCATTGAAAGGTTGCCCCCGCGTTCATCAATCCAAAGGGAATCTTAGCGTACATGAATGTACCCCAAGGAGTAGTGAAAGTTGTCTTCTCTCTATCTTTAGGAAAGACAAAGATCTAATTGTAGCTAGAAAAACCATCAATCATGGACATCCTAGATGCACCTGTCACCCTCTGTAGTATGTGGTCCATCTTTGGAAAGGGGTAATTATCCTTCTTAGAGATTCTATTCAGGTTCCAAAAATCAACACAAAGTATGATTTATCCATTCTTCTTTCTCAATGGGACCAGTTTGGCCACCCATTTATAATACCTTAAAGGAATGATAATCTTGGCATCCAAAATCTTTTTTATCTCTTTCTCCATAATAGGCAGTAGCATAGGATTTATTTGTCTCAACGTTTTCCTAAATGGTGTGGTCTCTTCCTTCAATGGGATCTTGTGCTCGATGATACTTGTGTCATATGTTATGATATCTTCATATGTCTAGGAAAACACATTAGCAAACTCTTTTAACAACTCAACATATTCAACCCTTTGTTCCCTTGACAAGCTTCTTGAAAACTTGACAAGTTTGGGATCCTCTTATGTACCAATATTGTACTCAGTTACATCAACATCATCCACTGAACCTTTAACCTTCACTGCCACATCATTCTCGTCAAATAGCATTTCCAAAGGAACCTGTCCCTTTGGAATATGATTGTTAGGAAACTAAACAATATGATGATTGGCGATTTTGTTTAGAAAAACATCAGTATGAGGATTAGTTTCAGGATCATGATCTTGATCAATATGTAGTGCAGAAAATTAATCAACAGACTCAAGAATTTTTTTGATCTCAAGATCATCCTCAAACACCTTCCACTTCTTGACATTGTTAGGTACAGATGGTCTATATTTCACCTCTACATCATACTTGAGTCTAGGCGGCAATGGGACTCTGAAATGGCTTGCTGAAACAACCAAAGAATCAGCCATGGTATTCTCCTTTCTTGGAATAAATGAAATGCTGAAAGCTAAGAAGAATCTTTCAACTAGGTCCCATACTTCATTTCTATAAGTTCTAAGCCTAGGGTTCTTATCTAGATGAATATTTTTTATCTCATTAACAATCAATTCAGCATCTCCAAATACGGATAGCTCTTCAATCCACATGTCCTTTGCATCCCTTAAACCCAAAACAAGGGCTTCATACTCTGCCACATTGTTGGTAGCTTCAAATTATAGCTTGTAGGACAAAGATATAGTATCTTGATAAGGTGAAACAAAGATCACTCCAGCACCAACACCTTCCTTAGAAGAGGCTCCATCAATTAACATCTTCCAAACAGAGGTAGTTGGAGGAGGGATTTCACAAAAAGAAGTGGAATGTCTTTTGATTTCAAGAGGAGGTTCAGGAGCATCATTGAGATGCAACATGATGGATCCCAAATCAGTGTCAAGTGAAAAAATAGGATGGTTGGTGGGGTTTGCTTCATCACTAATAATGTAGGCCAAGTGATATTCCCTGTAAAGTCTTCTATCCTACCCCCAAAACACTGGAATGGTGGCATATGTGAGGTCCATCTGCAAAGTTCCCCCAATTCTTTTTATCCAAGATCTTGACAAGAGCATGCCAAACTTGGGGGGAACATCAGCCACCACAATGTCCATGACTGCACTTTCCATGGGCAACTAAAACAAGGTCACAACTAGATCTTTGATGACCTCAAGACACTTCACTTTCCTAGATTGAAAAGAATATAAGTCATTGTAGGATTTTTTGATTTCTAATCCAAGTTCATCCATGACTATTTTGGGCATGATATTATGAGATTCCCCTGAGTCCATCAAACAATTATGCAACACCTTATCATGTATGTTCAGTGATGTATAGAAGGGAGGGGATGAATCATCTCTATCCTCTATCAATGGACTTAAGATGACTGTTGGATTTTCATATCGAATATTTACTGAATCAATGGAATTTGAGGAGGATTTGGGCAACAACACTTTGGAAAGATATTTTTTTAATTCTTCATTTTTTATCAATTCCAAATATGGTACAGGGATCTTGATTTTTTAGATCTAAAACTGAAGTAAGATGGAGATTTCACAATCTCCTTGACTTCTGGGGTAGGATTCACAACCAAAACTGTGGGGCTTTGAGCATCTTTTTCTTTACTACCAACTATCACAACCTTGGTAGAGATTTCTTCTTTTGTGGGATGATTAGAAGCACCGGTCTTTTCCTCTTTCTTTTTAGATCTCATATTGTATCTACTAGGATCCTATGTTTCCTTCTCTCCCTTACTTAATTTATTTATTTGATTATCCATCAAGGAATTCCCATATGTAGATTGGGTCAAGTGAGGGGATTGAGAGGTCTCACCTATGTAAATGGATCTCAAGATCACCTTCTTCATATTCTCCTTCTTCATCAGCCACAAGATTGTTTTGTAAAGGGGTTTGGATATTTTGGTGATCCATTTCTCTTCCTCTGGGATCTCTTGGAAGAATCTGAGGAGCATTGTTAGGTCTCCTGAAGTTACTTGTGTTATCAACATTTTGTGTATTTCTATAGGTATGTTTTCCTTCAAGATTTAACTTCTCCATTTTAGCAGAAATAGATTTTTCTAATTTGGTAAGTTCATCAACTTGAGGGTGGGTAGCAGAGGAACCAGAGGTTGAAGATTCAAACCTCCCCTTTCTCCTATCTCTATCATCCTTACTCCTAATCTTATCAACTCCCAATATATTGGACTCTACTTCAAGGGTTGCAGCTTGCATATGAGCCAAGGAGGTAGCTCTTCTTTCTCTTAACAAGAGGCATAAATGATGATCAAAAGCACTAGCATAAGTAATTTTTGCAGAGGTTTCGGTAGGCTTAATATCAGTGGAAATTTTATAATACATTTTATTAAACCTCTTTGAGAAGTCAGAAACAGATTCCCCTTCCTCTTTATTCACTGATCTAAACTCTATAATATAGTATAGGATTTTTTTTTTATCCACCCAATGTTTTAGAAAAGCATCATATAGAGCTTTAATCCCATAAATAGATCCAAGATCTAGGGCTATGAACACAAATCCTCATCCATACATATTCATTCATGATGACATAATTATCTGCATAACTATAGAAGGTTGTCAGGTGCTCCTCTGCAATTATATATCCCTCACCTGTGAACTTGGAAAACTACTTAAGGTAGCCACCAGCTGGAAGAGCATTCAGAGGCTGAGGAAAAACAAGAGGAGTGTACCTAGCAACCCCTATATCATCCTATAACATCCATTCTATTTCTGGGGGGATTAGCACTTGCCATTGGGATGTGAACTAAAGGGAAACCTGGAGGGGATGTAGTTCGGACAAGTGAAACTGGGACAATATTTTTGGGAGAAAAAGGAAACAACTCAGTGTTGGGAGATAAATATAAGGGGCTCTAGGGAACATAGGCTTCCCCTTCTATAATTGTAACAACTCTAATAGGAGGAGGAGTAGTAAAGCCCAGAGTGGGAAATCCTTCTAAGGTCCTGGGTCTAAAAAACTTCACAACATCAGGGGAGACATGGGTGTCAAAGCTCTCTCCTTCTAAACCAGGACTAGGAGGGGAGAAATCAATAGGGAAACTCCCAAAATTTAAACTTTTGGGAATTTGAGTAGATGATATAATAGGATAATGAGAAGCAACTACTGGAACTTTTAGAGAAGTATTATAAAAATAACCAGAATCACTTGGTTTAGCAGATGAAGTACCTCCTCGAGGGGTATTTTCCTTTCTGATAATTTTCTCTGGGTCAACTTCAGGTGTTTCTAGAGGCAACTGTGGAGTAGACCTCGTGTGTCTTCCTTTCAGAGCCACAACTGAGATAGTGTATTCCCCAGGAGTAAGTTGCAATCTTCAATGGTACTGATATCTGATGCACCTTCAAAATCATAGCTTCTTTGTTGTTCTATCCCGAGGAAAAGTCTTCAATTCGTTCCCCAACAACGATGCCAGAAATGTTAGCACTAGAAGTCACCTTCATATTGCATTGAAGGTAAGCCCAGTACCCATCAAAATATATGTCACAATGAATGAATTTAAAGAGGTCAAATGGGTAAGACTCAAGATAAGAACATTCTAACTCAGAAATCTGGGCTAGCATGCAAAAGCAATGGGGTCTTGATCAACTTCTGTCAATAAGTAGGAGTAAAGGTGAATAGAAGGAAGACTTTGGTGAGGAAAATGTAGAGGTCTGCTATGGACATCAGGTCTTCAAGCAGCCTAAGGAGGAAAAACTTAAACATAATATATTCTTGAGTTTAAATTTTAAGGAAGCTGAAAGAAATCATAACAGTACTATAATAAAAAATTCATCATAATACAATTACAACAATCCATGTGAATCATTCAATCATGAACTCTCAGTATCAGAGGCAAAAAATATGGAGTAAGAATGATGAATTAGATTAATCAAGAAGTCTAAAATCGAGTACATAACCAAAGAAACAATGTTCTTCCTCAAAATATTACAATAAAAAGGGAGCCCAACTCAACCATTCGACGTTAATAAAATATCAGAACTACTTATATCTACTCAGAATTATTGCAACCACCAGGAGCATGATCGTACCACTGCATTCAAAGTTTCCAATCGGTATCTGATTCGTCAGACTATGCAAGCCTTCTCATGTCAGATGCAAGCTCGACTCAGTTATGTGTTTTGCAGGAAAATCCATCCATAAGGAATCTTCAGATTGACAGTCTACCCTTCACGACCATTTTCTACATGTTTTCCATTTATGGGGTGAGACAAGGTCTCAACTCCCGCCCCCATTTTCAATAACTACATGTGTTAGCACTAGGAATCACCTCTTTTAGAAGCTTTCCCTTTCTTGATTATCTTCTCTGAGTCAGCCTCAAGTGGAACCAAAGGTAACTCTGGATTTGATCTCGTATGTCTACCTTTAGGCACTAGAGTACAATCAATGGAGTCGTCAGGTGCAAGATGCAATCCTCAAAATACTAAGACCCAATTCAACTTGAGAGCTAGTAAGCATTGTCATTCTATCCCAAAGAAAAGTATTCAAATCATTCCCCGACAACGGCGCCAAAAACGTTAGCACTAGGAGTCACCTTCTGATTGCAAGGAAGGTAAGCCCAGTACCAATCACATGATATGTGAAAGTATGAGTGTTTTTTGAAAGGGCAAATGGAAAAACTCAAAATGATAATATCCTCACTCAGAAACAGGGCTAACATGTAATAGAAAATAAGGTCTTGACTAAATTCAAACAGTAGTTTGAGAGTAAATGTGGATCGAAAGAAGACTTGAATGAGAGGAATGTAAGAGCTACTGCAAACATCAGGTCCACAAAATCCCAAAAGAAGAAACTTTCTTAAAACAAGATCTTCTTGAAATTAGAAACTAAGGAGCTAAATAAACACCATGACAATAAAATGATCAAACATCCATGATATCATTACCACAATCATCCATATGAAGAATTCAAATATGAACATTTAGCATTAGAAGCAAATAGTCTGAAATAGGAGCTGATTTCTATTAGTCAAAAAGTCTTAAGTCCAGTACATACTAGATCACATTCACTTTATCAAAAATATTACAGTTTCTTGTGAGCCTTTCTCTACCATCTGAACCTATTAAAGCAATTCATCTATCTATTTATAAAAAGAAAGGGAGGCAACATCTAGAGGTACGAGCTGACCTCTTTTCCTTACAAATCTCAAAACATTTATTTATTCTAACAACCAAGATAGCAACATATGCTATAAAATAGGGAAGTGTTGGTGACTAAACCCAATCATGCTTCTAACTGCTTTGATCCTTTTTTACTACTCAACTCCTATTTTTCCATGTGTCCCTTTGGAGCTTGTAGTTGTCCTCTGCATGCCAAATGCTACTTCTATCATTTATTCCATCATTAACTTATCCAAAACTGTTGGCTTAGTCTTCCTAGATCCTTGGTGTTTGTTGGCTACTCCCTTGGGTAGAAATTTTGTGTAGCACCCCCTAAAATGGAACAAGGAAAGAAGGTAGCGTCTGTGGGTAGCACCCCTGTGTTGCATATCTACGTCTACATTTGTCCTTTGTTGCAATATTGAGTAGCTCCTGTGTGTAAACCTGCTCTCTGTAAGATATTATGCAGCGCATGTGGGTAGCGCCTGTATGACAATTCTGTGTTCTGTAAAATATTACGCAGTACCACCTACGCTGCGTCTGCATAAGGGTTTGGGTAGCTATGCCAAAAATGCAGTGTCTTTGACTCCTAAATGTGTGTAGATCTATTTGTGTCCTTCCATGATGACAAATCAATTTACTTAGGTGCTTTTACCACTGAGTGAAGCTAGAACTTAGCAAAAATTCCAAAATTCATATATCCAAACACATAGAAGATAGTATTGGTGGGAACGCTTAGTATGTGCATATCAGTTAACCTTCCCAAGAAGGAACAACTCTCAAAAATAGGGTTTACCACTACTAGCTACTTTTTCATTTTAACACTTAGCCTCACACTCTTTCTGGTGGAAAGAGTGTCTCCAACTAACTTAGTAGACTTCTTCTTCTTAACACCTGTAGTCTTCTTCAGTATAGTTGTGCTCTCCTTAACTGATGGTTTGTCATCTTCAATCACAACCTCAACCAACACCTGTAAATTATTTTGGGTTAATTCATCTTGGAAATGATTCCTTTCTGCCTTTAGCTTCCTTTTCTAAGCCTAGAAACCCCTATTCTTTCTGTAAATATTCTTCAGTTGTTTGCAAAGAGGCGGATCCTTTCTCGCTACGAACCTTGCCAAGTCCAAGGTATGGTTGTAGCCAATCATGAGGTCATTCATCTGAGCCAAGTGGACCTTGTATTCTGCTTTGGGCTGAGCTATTTCTCTCCTTGCATCCCTAAGATGATTAATAAGTCTTTTGTAGGTCTGGCTACCAAGGGGGTTGAGGACATGTGCAGTCTAAGAAGGCTTCTTCTCATCCTTTTCTTCCATTTGTACAGGAGTTTCATTTCATGTTTCATCAGTCTTCTCGAAACCTTTTCCTTCATTCTTCTTCTCTTGCACAACAACATTTTCTTTATTATTCATAGGTTCTTTACAATCCTTCATAGGGATTTCATCTTCCCTCTCCAAAGGTATTTTAGTACCTTTACCCTTTATTTTATGTACAGGGGTTTCTTGTTTCTCTTCTACATCCTTTTCAATGCTTTTCCCTTTCTTCTTATGTATATTGGTTTCTGGTAAAGGCTGTGCTTTGAAATCCCCCTCAGGAATTGATGACCTAGTGAAAGGTCTTTTACCTTTGATTTCAACTATTGGAGGAGGAGAGGGAAAGAGAAGCTTCTTCCATTTTTTTTATGTCACCTTGGTAGAAGATGGAACTTATTCTAACCCTGGTGGAGGTGGTGGTGAGAAATATCTGTGTGGGGAAGGACATACTTCCTCCTCAACTTCCCTGACATGCTTATTGATCTCTGAAACAGGGGCTCTTCCCTTTCTCTTCTTGTTGATCCCTGTTTTAGTACTGGTAGGTGATGAAGAGCCTACAATTTGTGATTGGGGGGTAGGTGTTGGGTCCAGCTTGAAGTCAGAAGTGACCAAAAAATTCTCCCAGGAGATATCTTTCTTTCCCAAATCTTCAGAGACAAGCATCCTGATAAGTCAAGAGTGGAAAAGACTGGAGTTCACATCCATGGATTTGTCTTGCACCCTATCTTCCATTTTACCTATACTTCTCAGTAGGTAATATGGAATATTCATCTAAACCTTACCAGTAAAATGAAACAATAGCCTTATGTGGTAGTGATACAGGGTGTTAAATCTCCCTTCACAACTAAAATATCTATGTATGATTTTCAACATTCTGTCAAACTGGTCAATCAAATGATTCCTTGGCACATTCTTAGATAAATCATTGGCTTGGTATTCAGGCTTGAAAAGATCTTTAACGAAAGGTGAACTCAATACCATGGTCTTGAAGCAATTTTCTCCTGAAATGGGGATAACTGTTGCAGCTGAGATGGAGGCTTCAGTCACCTCAAATTCCAAATCTCCAACTCTGGTTTTCTTGCCATCAAAATTTAGTGCAAATTGTTTGGCTACTTTTGAGTGGCCTCTCTGCATATTCTGGCAAAAAGAGAGGCATCCTAATCTTCAAAACATTTCCCTTGCCATGGATTCTGTGTCAAAAAGGTGCATGTCCATGGGTTATGTTCGAACTATATTGCCACATTTGTGTGCTTTCTTCGACTGAGGGGTATCCATGACTCAGAATGAGGGTTATTAAGAGGTTGTCAGGGATTTTATTGACTAGAAAACTTAAATTCAAGTCTCAAATGCACAAGGATGGCCCTCCAAATTAACAGTGCTTAGAAAATGAACTTGGCTATGAGAAATGGACCTTCAGGATTATACAGGTTTTTAGAGTGTAGACTATGAGGAAGTAATTCTGAAATGACTCTTCATACATGATGAAAAGAAGCAAAGGATAATTAGAGAGGTTTGAGCAGTGCCTCTGCGTAGTGCAACACATACACGGAGGATAGGTTATTTTAGGTCTGTGACTTTCAAAGGCTATGAGTAACAAAAATAATCAGACTATGGATACGAGCGAATATGTTTACAAGAATACAAATATGGCTCCCCTACTACCCTGCAATCTTAGCAAACCGAAACCCGAGAATAAATATCCTATGAAAATTAATATGCGAAGGAGGTTGCACAGGATACCTGTGAAGTCAACAACTATTGAGCTCCTCAGCACGATCTTAGGATGAGATTGAGGAAACTTCGTCCCTGAAATATCTCACAGCATCAGATTTAGTGGACATGCGATTGTCTGATATGAACTGAAAAACTTATGCAGTGCATCATTGCTGAACTTTTCAAATCTAGAAACCATTACCAAGGATCATAAATGAAAGATCTTTTGAAATCATTTCAATTGAATTCTAGCTGTAAAAACAAGGGTTAAGGTATCACTCATGGAAATCATGATTTGGAGTGGATGAATGATAAATGTGACAGGCTCTATGGAAATGCCTGTTGAGTGGGCAGTGCTCTCCAACTCAAAAAAATGATTGGACAGGTGAGTGGGGATGATGAGGTATGCATGCGAGGTCATGAGTGAGGAGAGAGGTCTGTCACATCAACCTGGTCATGGGAGGTATCAACCTAGGGATGAATCACGAAAGGGGACATAAAGAACAGACCATGAGCACATAGGGGTTTAAGGACCAAAAATTGAATTGTGGATCAACACATGAGCTATGACTCAAAGGTTTAGTCATCCTAAGGGGTCCTATCATAAATAACATATAATGGATGAGAAATTTATTTTAAAGAGAAAATAAGAATCTAAGGTTTTTTTAATTTTACGTTTTAACAAAAACAAACTAAGATACCCATGGCGACTTAGTGTGATAACATTGGCTCCACACGAGATGGCATGCCCCCTACGGGCTGCCAAGAATGAGTAGATTTAGTGCATTATCCTAGGGCTATGGGGTTAGTTATTAGAACACAAAAAAAAAAGAAAATGATATTTACAATGATGTAAAGAGCCACTCCAGGCTCAAGAAAAGTAGTTTTTCAGAAAATGCCCATTTACAGGGCCACCAAAAACCTCTTCATTCTCCATATTATGCAACTTGAAAGTGTTATTAGGGAATACCTTAGATATTTTGAAAGGATCGATCCATAATGCTTCAAATTTATCGTGATTACCTTTATCCTACCTCAGTGCATCCCACTTGAGCACCATATCGCCCAATTGGAAATCCTCCTTTTTCACCTTCTTGTCGAATGCCTGCTTGATCTTCAGTTGATGATCATATGATTTATCTACCAGCTTCTCCCAAGTCTGCTGCACTTCAACCAGCTGTTGAATCCTTTTTATCATATCATCCGACTCCCCTTGATAATCTTGGAAGAATTTTTCCACAGGCAAGGCGAGTTGAGAGGGGAAAATGGCCTCAAACCCATACACCAACTGGAAAGGAGAATGGCCCAAGGCCCTCTTTTTTGTCACTCTGTCAGCCCACAACGAAAACTTGAGTTTTGGATCCCATGCCTTTTTGTTATCCTCCAACAGCTTCTTAATAATCTTTATAAGGCTTTTGTTTGAGGATTCTGCAAGCCCATTTCCCTGTGGGTAATAATGGGTTGAATGAATCAATGTGATCCCATATTGTTCACAGAACTGAATCAATGGCTCAACCTTGAAATATGTAGCCTTGTCAGTGACAATTTTGTTTGGATAGACAAACCTCGCTATAATGTCTTCAAGGAAACCAATGATCACCTTGTGAGAAACATTCCTGGTAGGGATAGCCTCTATCCACTTAGTGAAGTAATTTGTGGTGGTTAAGATCCATCTATGTTGGCCACTGGAAGTAGGATGAATTCCCCCAATAAAATTTAAGCCCCATTGTTGAAAAGGTCCTGAAACTGCTATGAGATCTAATGGAAAAGACTTAAGCTGTTGCTTTCCAGAAAATATATGACATTTAATAGATGCTATGATCTTAGCACAAACATCTATGAATAGACTAGGCCAAAAATACCCATCCCTGAGAATCTTGTAGGCAGTAGTCCTCAAAAAATGATGCCCCCCACACAAACTGTCATGAAAATCAGACATAATCCTTTGGGCCTCTTGTGGGTCTACGCATCTCAACAACACTCCCAATGGATCCTTCCAATACAAAATTTGATCAACCAGGCAATACTTTATCGATTTGAGTTTTAATTCTCCCCCCTTGTTCTTTTCCATACCACTTGGAGGTTGTAGATTCTGCAAGAAAAATAAAATGTCCTTGTACCAGCTACAATTTTCCAATGCAGGGCTGGCTTGAACAACTCTGTTGTTTAATTCAGTCTACTACTTTTCTGAACATGAGCCAATGAAATTTACTCCCAACGCTGAGTAATTTGATTCAGCCAACAGCTTGGCTAAACCCTAGCCCTTGACCAATTTGGTAGGCTTGATTTCTAAATCAAATTCAAGGATCTTAGTAATCCATTTGTTGTGTTTTCTGTCAATATCAAGCTGAATAAGAATTTCTTTTACAATAGCCGATAGAACATAAGAAATAACTCTTGAATGTAGCACATAAACTCTAAAGGACTTAAGAGATTTAACTAGTGCATAGGCTTGCTTATCCATAATGTCATATTTTAATTCTTCATCTCTCAAAGCCCGACTGAAAAAGGAAATGGGCTGCTCTAAGCCTTCAGAGTTCTTCTGCAACAAAACTGCTGCTACTGTATCAAAAGAGGCAAAAGAAAAAATAAGAAAGTCCTTGGAGTAGTTTGGGCTGACTAGGACCAGGGCTTCCATCAAAGATTTCTTTATTTGATTAAAAGGACTACAAGCCTCAGAATTCCACATGATTTCATTATATTTCCTCAACATGGTTGTGATATACTTAAGCAACTCAACAAAATTTGACACAAACCTTCTCAAGAAATTAACCTTTTCTAGAAAAGATTGAACCTCTTTTTTAGATCTAGGCAGTTCTAAGGTTAGTATGGCTTCAAACCTGCTAGAATCAATCCTCACTCCTTCAGTTGACATGATATGCCCCAATAATTTGCCTTCTTTCACAACAAACAATGACTTTTTTGGATTCAAAGAGAGGCCAAATTTTCTGCATATTAATTTTCTTTTTTTTTAAATGATCACAGTGCTCTTCATCAGATTGAGAGAACACAGTTATGTCATCAAAGTAGATAACAACAAACTTGTCCTTCTCTCCAATAAATGCTATGTCCATAGCTCACTAAAAGTTCACCCCTATGTTCATCAAACTAAAGGGCATCTTGGCGTACATGAATGTACCCCAAGGAGTGGTAAAATCCGTCTTCTCTCTATCCTCTGGCAAAAAAAAATTTGGTTGTAGCGAGAAAAACCATCAACCATAGACATTCAGGTTGCACCTGTCACCCTCTATAATATATGCTCCATCTTGGGTAAAGGGAAATTATCCCTTTTAGAGCTTCTGTTCAAATTCTGGAAATCGACACAGAGTCTGATTTCTCCATTCTTTTTCCTCACAGGAACCAAATTAGCCACCCATTTGGAATATCTCAAAGGAACAATAATTTTTTCATCTAAAAGATTTTTTACCTCCTTCTCCATGATAGGAAGTAACATAGGATTGATTTGCCTCAAATTTTTCATGAAGGGCTTAGTATTTTCTTTTAATGGAATCTTGTGCTGTATAATGTTTTTGTCATAAGTTCAGAGATCTTCATAAGTCCATGTGAATACATCAGAAAACTCCTTCAATAATTTGACATATTCAGCCCTCTGCTCTCTTGATAGGCTACTTGACAACTTGACATATTTTGGATCCTTCTATGTTCCCAAATTCCACTCAATTATATCAGCATTGTCAATAGACACTTTCCATTTTACTGCCACATCATTTTCATCAAACAATTTTTCTAAAGGAAGTAGTCCTTTTGGAATATGGTTGCTAGGTAGTTGCACGATATGATGATTAGCAATTATGTTAAGGAAAACATCATCATGTGGATTAATTTCAAAATCAAGATCCTGATCAATGTGTAATGCAACAAATTCATCAACAAACTCAATAAATTTTTTAAGCTCTAAATCATCTTGAAACACCTTCCAATATTTGACATTGCCTGGTATAGAAGGCTTGTATTTGACTTCTACATCATACTTGAGTTTTGGCGGTATGGGTATCCTGAAATTGCTTGATGATACGGCTAAAGAATCAGCCACAAAATTCTCTTCTCGTGGAATAAAAGAGATGTCATACTCAGAGAAAAAATTCTCCACTAGGTCCCATACTTCATTTCTATAAGATCTAAGCCTAGGGTGCTTAGTTTGGAAAATATTTTTGGTCTGATGGAATATCAATTTAGCATCTCCAAATACTCACAATTTTGTAATCCACACATCCTTTGCAGCTCTCAAGCCCAAAACAAGAGCTTCATACTCTGCCACATTGTTGGTAGTTTCAAATTCTAGTTTGTATGACAAAGATATGGTTTCCTGAGTTGGTGAGACAAAGAGCACTCCAACACCGACACCTTCCTTAGAAGAGGCTCCATCAAAGAACATCTTCCAAACAGAATTAGTTAGAGGAGGTTCTTCAGACAAGGTAACATATTTTTTTCTTATTTCAAGAGGAATTTCAGGAGCATCCATGAGCTGCAAAATGTTGGACCCCAAATTGGTATCAAGAGAAAAAACAGGATGATTAACAGGGTTTTATTCATCACTAATAATGTAAGCCAGATGGGCTTCTCTGTAAAGTCTTCTATGATCCCCACCAAACACCGGGATAGTTTCATATGAGAGATCCATCTGCAAGGTTCCTCCAAGTATTTTTATGCAAGACCTTGACAAAAGCATGCCAAACATAGGAGGAACATCAACCACCACAACATCCATAAGTATACTTTTTATGGGTAGCTGAAATAGAGTCACAACCATATCCTTAATGACCCCCATACATTTTAGTTTACTAGAGTTGAAAGAATATAAGTCATGATAGGTTTTGTTGATTTCCAGTCCAAGTTCATCCATAACATATTTTGGCATAAGATTATGGGAGGCCCTTGAATCCAAAAGACAGTTATGCAACACCTTGTCATGAATATTGAGAGAAGTATAGAAGGGAGGAGATGAGTCATCTCTGTCTTCTATCAAAGGGCCTAAAATCAAAGATGGTTTTTCATCTTGCAGATTTATTGAATCAGTGGAATTATGAGAGGCATCGGGCTGTAACATCTTGGTCGGATATTTTTTAAATTCTTCATTTTTTATCAATTCCAAAAATGGTACAGGGATCTTAATTTTCTAGATCTCATTCTCAAAACTAAAGGAGGGGGAAGGCTTCAAAATCTCTTTGGTTTCAGGAGGAGGATTTCTGATCAGAAGTTGTGGGTTTTGAGAATCGTTTTCCTTCTTTCTCACTGTCACAGTCTTGGAAGAATCTTCTTTCTGAATAGGCTGATTAGGGGTAACACTTTTTTCTTCATTCTTCTTAGATCTCAGGTTATATCTAATAACATTTTCCTTCGTATGTTCTCCCTTTCTTAACTCATTGATTTGAATATACATTAAAGATTGCTCATAAGAGGATTGAGTCAAGTGTGGGGATGGGGATGAATCACCTAAAAAGTGGATCTCAGTATCAACCTCTACCTCCTCTACCTCCTCTTCTTCCTCATCTTCAACCAGATTATTCTGAAAAGGAGCTTGAATCCTCTGATCATCTCTCTCTCTATGTCTGGGATCTGTAGGAAGGATTTGGGGAGCATTGTTGGGTGTCTTGAAATTACCTCTATTTTTAGTTTTCCAAGCATTTCTACATGGTTGTCTTCCTTTTGATTTTAACTTCTCAATCTCATTAGAAAGAGATTTTACTAATTTGTTCAACTCATCTACCTATGAATGAACAATAGGAGACTCAGAAGTGGAAGCTTCAACTCTATTTTTCTTCCTATCTCTGTTAGATTTTCTCCTGAGCTTATCTGAAGCAATTATGTTGGATTCTACCTCTAAGGCAGCATCCTGCATCTGAACTAAGGAAGGTGACCTTCTGTCTCTCAATAGAAGGAAGAACTCGGAGTCAAAAGAACTGGAATAAGTTATTTTTTCCATGGTTTCAGTGGGTTTGATCTCATCAGGGATCTTCTTGTACATTTTGTTAAACCTTTTAGAAAATTCATAGACAGGCTCTCCTTCTTTCCTTTTCAAAGATCCAAATTCAATGATATAATACAGAAAATCTTTTTTGTCACCCCAATGCCTCAAGAAGTCTTCATCCAATGCCTCAATACCCATGATGGATCCAGGGGCCAGACCCCTAAACCAATTCCTAGCTTCACCAAAAAGGCTTTGGACGAAAACCCTCATCCAAACATCTTCATTTTCAATATTTTGGTTATCTGCATAGCTATAGAAAGAAACAAGATGTTCCTCAATTGTTATATCTTCTTCTCCAGTAAACTTGGGCATGTATTTAAATTAATCTCTAGGGGGAAGAGAATTCATTGGCTGAGGCAAGACTAGAGAAGCATATCTTGCAGCCACTATGGAATCCATCCTATTTGCAGGGGGGTTAGCAACTGCCATTTGATTTTGGATTTTAGGTGAACAAGCAGGAGAAGGATATCTGGTTGTGTACAAATTAGGAAAAGGAGAAAAGGATAAAGGGGATACTTCAGTCTTCACAACAACAGGTGGAGTCTTGGAAGAGGATGGTAAGGTTTGAGACGGAGATGAAGTTCCTACTTCTTTGGCAGCTAAATTTTTAACATAGAGAGGTGTAGCAAAACCTAACATAAGGAAATCTTCAAAACTATCAAGACACTCTCAATATCAGGGGAGGAGAATATATCAATGTTTTCTTCTTTCAATTCCATTTCAAAGGTAGAGTATTCAACAGGAAACTCTTCAAAATCTAGATTTTTAGATACTTCAGTAGAAGATAAAGGAAGCTTACCTGATAAAACAGTCGGAGTATCAAGAGTGGAATCAAGCAACTGACCAGAAGCACTTATAGTAGCAGCAGGAAAACATTTTTTAGAAGCTTTTCCCTTCTTGATTATCTTCTCTGGGTCAGCCTCAGGTGGAACCAAAGGTAACTCTAGATTTGATCTCGTATGTCTGCCTTTAGGCGCCAGAGTGGAATCAATGGAGTTGTCATGTGCAAAATGAAATCTTCAAAATACTAAGTCCCAATGTACCTTGAGAGATAGTAAGCATTTTCATTCTATCCCAGGGAAAAGTATTCAAATCATTCCCCGACAACGACACCAAAAATGTTAGCACTATGACTCACCTTCTGATTGAAAGGAAGATAAGCCCAATACCCATTAGATGATATGTCAAAGTATGAGTGTTTTTTGAAAGGTCGGATGGAAAAACTCGAAATGATAATATCCTCACTTAGAAACAGGGCTAACATGTAACAACAAAAAAGGTCTTGACTAATTTCCACCAGTAGTTTGAGAGTAAATGTGGATAGAAAAAAGACTTGAATGAGAGGAATGTAAGAGCTACTGCAAACATCAGGTCCACAAAATCCCAAAGGAAGAAACTTTCTTAAAACAAGATCTTCTTGAAATTAGAAACTAAGGAGCTAAATAAAAACCATGACAATAAAAAGATCAAACATCCATCATATCATTACCATAGTCATCCATATGAAGAATTCAAATATGAACATTTAGCATTAGAAGCAAATAGTCTGAAATAGGAGTTGATTTCTATTAGTAAAAAAGTCTTAAGTCTAGTACATACTAGATCATAGTCACTTTATCAAAAATATTACAGTTTCTTGGGAGCCTTGCTCTACCATCTGAACGTATTAAAGAAATTCATCTGTCTATTTATAAAAAGAAAGGGAGAAAACAGCTGGAGGTATGAGCTGGCCTCTTTTCTTTAAAAATCTCAACAAAATTATTTATTCTAACAACTAAGATAACAACCTATGCTAAAAAATAGGGAAGTGTTGGTGACTAAACCCAATCATGCTTCTAACTGCTTTGATCCTCTTTTGCTGCTCAACTCCTATTTTTCCATGTGTCTCTTTGGAGCTTGTAGTTGTCCTCTACACACCAACTGCTACTTCTATCATTTATTTCATCATTAAATTATCTAAAACTATTGGCTTAATCTTCCTAGATCCCTGGTGTTTGTTGGCTACTCCATTAGGAAGCAATTTTGTGTAGCGCCCCCTAAAATGGAACAAGGAGAGAAGGTAGCGCCCCTGTGTTGCATATCTACGTATACATTTGTCCTTTGTTGCAATATTGAGTAGCTCCTGTGTGTGAACTTGCTCTCTGTAAGATATTATGCAGCACCTGTGGGTAGCACCTGTATGACAATTCTGTGTTCTGTAAAATATTACGCAGTGCCACCTATGCTGCGTCTGCATAAGGGTTTGTGTAGCTATGCCAAAAATGCAGTGTCTTTGACTCCTAATTGTGTGTAGATATATTTGTGTCCTTCCATGATGACAAATCAATTTACTTAGGTTCTTTTACCACCGAGTGAAGCTAGAACTTAGAAAAAATTCCAAAATTCATATAGACAAACACATAGAAGCCGGTATAGGTGGCAACACTTAGCATGTGCATATCAGTTAACCTTCCCAAGAAGGAACAACTCTCAAAAATGGGGTTTACCACTACCAACTACTTTGTCATTTTAACACTTAGCCTCACACTCTTTCTGGTGGAAAGAGTATCTCCAACTAACTCAGTAGACTTCTTCTTCTTAAAACTTGTAGGCTTCTTCAGTATAGTTGTGCTCTCCTTAGCTACTGGTTTGTCATATTCAATGGTAGCCTCAACCAACACCTGTAAATTCTTTTGGGTTACTTCATCTTGGAAATGCTCCAGTTTTGCCTTTAGCTTCCTATTCTGAGCCTGGAAACCCCTGTTCTTTCTATAAAGATTCTTTAGTTGTTTACGAAGAGGCAGAGCCTTTCTCGTTGTGAACCTTGCCAGGTCCAGGGTATGGTTGTAGCCAATCATGAGCTCATTCATCTGAGCCAAGTGGACATTGTATTCTTCTTTGAGATGAGATATTTCTCTCCTTACATCCCTAAGCTGCTTAATAAGTCTTTTGTAGGTCTAGCGACCAAGGGGGTTGGGGACGTGTGCAATCTCAGTAGGCTTCTTCTCGTCCTCTTCTTCCATCTGTACAGGAATTTCATTGCATGTTTCATCAGTCTTCTCGAAACCTTTTCCTTTATGCTTCTTCTCTTGCACAACAACCTTTTCTTTATTCTTCACATGTTTTTTACATTCCTTCATAGGGATTTCATCTTCCCTCTACAAAGGTCTTTTGGTACCTTTACCCTTGATTTTCTATACAGGGGTTTCTTGTTTCTCTTTTATATCCTTTTCAATGCCTTTCCCTTTCTTCTTATGTATAGGGGCTTTTGGTAAAGGTTGTCCTTTGAAATCCCCCTTATGAATTGATGACCTAGTGAAAGGTCATTTACCTTTGATTTCAACTGTTGGAGGAGGAGAGGGAAAGAGAAGCTTCTTCCCTTTTTTTGATGTCACTTTGGTAGAATATGGAACTTCTTCTAACCCTGGTGGAGGTGGTGGTGATAAATCTCTATGTGGGGAAGGATATAATTCCTCCTTAGCTTCCTTGACCTACTTATTAATCTTTGAAATAGAGGCTCTGCCCTTTATCCTCTTGTTGATCCCTGTTTTAGTACTGGTAGGTGATGAGGAGCATACAATCTATGATTGGGGGGTACGCGTTCGTTCCAGCTTGAAGTGAGAAGTGACCAAAAAATTCTCCCAGGAGATCTGTTTCTTTCCCAACTCTTCAGAGACAAGCATCCTGATAGGTCCGGAGTGGAAAATACTGGAGTCCACATCCTTGGATTTGGCTTGCACCCTATCTGCCATTTTACCCATACTTCTCAGCAAGTAATATGGAATATTCATCTGAACCTTACCAGTAAAATCCAACAACAGCCTTATGTGGTAATGATATAGGGTGTTAAATCTCCCTTCACAACTAAAATATCTCTGTATGATTTTCAACATTATGTCAAACTGGTCAATCAGTTGATTCCTTGGCACATTCTTAGATAAATCACTGGCTTAGTATTCAGGCTTGAAAAGATCTTTAACAAAAGGTGAACTCAATACCATGGCCTTGAACCAATTTTCTCCTGAAATAGGGATCCTTGTTGCAGCCGAGATGGAGGCTTTAGTCACCTCAAATTCCAAATCTCCAACTCTGGCTTTCTTGCCATCAAAATTTAGTGCAAATTATTTTGCTACTTCTGAGTGGCCTCTCTACATGTTATGGCAGAAAGAGAGGCATCCTTCTCTTCGAAACATTTCCCTTGCCATGGGTTCTGTGTCAAAAAGGCACATGTCCATAGGTTCTGTTTGAACTATCTTGCCACCTTTGTGTGCTTTATTCGACTGAGGGGTCTCCATGACTCAAAAAGAGGGTTCTTAAGAGGCTGTAAGGGATGCTATTGACCAAAAAACTACAATTCAAGTCTCAAATTCACAAGGATGACCCTCCAAATTAATAGTGCTTAGAAAATGAACTTGGCTATGAGAAATGGACCTTCAGGCTTATACAGGTTTTCAGAGTGTAGACTATGAGGAAGTAATTCCGAAATGACTCTTCGTACAGGATGAAAAGAAGAAAAGGATAATCGAAGAGGTTTGAGAAGTGCCTCTGCATAGCACAATGCATACACAGAGGATAGACTATTTCAGGCCTGTGACTTTCAAAGGCTATGACTAACAACAATAATCAGACTATGGATACGAGTGAAGATGTTTACAGGAATGAAAATATGGCTCCCCTACTACCCTACAAGCTTAGCAAACTGAAACTTGAGCACAAATCTCCTATGAAAATTAATATGCGAAGGAGGTTGCACAGGATACCTGTGAAGTCGACAACTGTTGAGCTCCTTAGCGTGATCTTAAGAAGATATTGAGAAAACTTTGGCCCTGAAATATTTCAAAGCATCGGATTTAGTGGACATGTGATTGTTTGATCTAAACTGACAAACTTACGCAGCGCATCACTACTGAACTTTTCAAATTTAGAAACTGTTACCAAGGATCATAAATGTAAGATCTTTTGAAAGCATTTCAACCAACTTATGGCACAGAAAACAAGGGTTAAGGTATCATTCATGGCAATCATGACTTGGAGTGGATGAATGATAAACGTGACAGGTGCTATGGAAATGCCTGCTAAGTGGGCAATGCTCTCCAACTCAAAAAAATTATTGGACAAGTGAGTGGGGATGATGAGGTATGCATGTGAGGTCATGAGTGAGGAAAGAGGTGTGTCACATCAGCCTGGCCATGGGAGGTATCAACCTAGGCATGAATCACGAGAGGGGACATAAAGAATAGACCATGAGATCATAAGGGTTTAAGGACCAAAAATTGAATTGTGGATCAACACATCAGATATGACTCAAAGGTTTAGTCATCCTAAGGGGTCCTATCATAAATAACATTTAATGGATGAGGAATTTATTTTAAAGAGAAAATAAGAATATAAGGTTTTTTAAATTTTTGTTTTTAACAAAAGAAAACTAAGAGACCCAAGGTGACTTAGTGTGATAACAACATGCATCGGGATAAGCATGAGACCTGACACCCATGAATGTTCTAGGTGGTGTGAACGAATTCTTCGAGTCAATCCTGATGCCTCGAGGCCATGAAAATCTTCTTCTGTGACCGATATGGGTGTTGTAGGTGGCAAGCTAGCAATTTATGTGGATTAGACAATTATGTAGCACTACGAAATGTCTGTTTGATGATGCAGCAAGGGGGAATATGTGATGAATTGGGGTGATGTGGAACGTAAGTGGAAAATATGTCAAGGAGTGAGAGGGGAAGTATTCGGGAAAATGGAGATGAGGTGTATTGAGGCGATGACATGTAAGGGAGAGTGAGGGAGTAGAGGTGATATGGCGAGGGGAAAGAGGTGTGGTGGCAGAGTGGAGTGGTGGAGGAACAGGTGTCGGGAGGTGAGAGGTGGTATTGGGAAAAGGGAGATGTGATAGGCAGGGATAAGATGAGTGGTGGACACGTGTGAGCAGGAGTGAGTGGCAGTATTGGGTGAGTGGTTAGCGGTTAGCTTGAAGGGGGGGGTAGGCGGTAAGTGGTAACGAGTGGGGGGAGGGGGGTGTTTGAGTTGCTACAGAGGTGACATGTTAGTGAGGGGCCCATGCCATAAAATTGCCTACTCAGACCCCCACCCCCCGGTTAAAGGAAACAATTTTGGGGGGTCCGAGCTCCTGTTGTTGTCCATAGATCTGAGTGCGTCATGCTCAGTAGTTGATATTGAGGCACTCCTTAGACACCAAATCGAACCCCCCCCATCGTTAAAGGTAGAAAGTTTGAGGGGGTCCTATATGTGCTATTGACAATTGATTTGGGTGCGCCTCGATCAACCGCTCATATTAGAGCGCCCTTTAGTCACAACGCACCACCCTAAAACTTAAGATAAAACATATTTGTGGGTTTTTAACCCCTTTTCTTTCATTTTCTCACGAAGGGTTCGAAGACACACCATTTTTATTATATTTCGAGGGTGTTTGAGCTACTTATGAGAGGTAGGGTTCTTCTAGCTACCAATTCTTGTGTTAACATAGAGTACTAACTTCCATGTATCTGATATGTACATATGTGGGACCAATGCGACCAGCAGACTTCACGAGGACTCGACAATGTCCTCGACTAGAGGCAGGACTAGCAGTAGCTGGTGGACCAGTAGTCATAGGGGGACCTCCAGTCTGAGAGGATGAACGATTTTTGAGACGAGTGGAGCGCAACCTTACATCTCTCACTCGCATAGTACCCATGGCTGAGATCAAGGATCTACCACCTTCCATGCATCCTCATGTAGCGGGGGTGCCACGAACGTGGGTCCATCCTTTTTGGCATTTGGCCAACATCATCGTGCATTATGGCATGGCCAATACACCCCATGCTTAGATAGGCTAGACTTCTGATGTGCCATTTGCACCATTGTAGATGTATTTTTGGAGGGAATAAGCCCAACGATGTATACTAAACGTTATTTTTTAGGCATTCACACCCACCTATGTACTCG
>SNQJ01S0038621.1:87724-101018 GCA_010110895.2 Picea sitchensis
GGTCGACTCTCAATGAATGGTGCCTCTTCTTCGACGGGGCCTCGAAAGGCAATCCGGGTCAGGAAGGAGGTGGGGGAACCATCCTTGACCCTTCAGGCATCATTCACACGGTGTACGCTTGGGGGCTAGGCCATGCTACCAACAATCAAGCGGAGTTTCTTGCGCTGTGGCAAGGTCTCTGCCAGGCATTAAATCTGGGAATCGAATCAATTAGAATTTTCGGTGACTCCAAGCAGGTCCTGGAAACTCTCATTTAAAAAAAAATGCCTAAGGATTCCTCCTTAGCCCAACTGTACAGGAAATCCGCCATCCTTCTCAGTCAATTCAAGGAATCTCATATCCATCACGTGCTCAGAAATCTAAATGGTCAAGTGGATGTTCAAGCAAATATCGGTTCCTATCTGCGCAAAGGAAAATTAAAGGTAAATGAAGAGACGTCCTCTCACGCCATCCCTTAAACCCTCTGGTTCCCGAGCTCTGAATTACCACGTGATCTTCCTGAACTACCAGCAGATTCCTATCTCCGTCATCATGCCGCCGGACGAGTTTACCTCAGTCCTGAGATTGCAATCCGACTCGGGCTGGGCGGACCCTCGAGGAAGAGACCTGTTTCTCCTTCTTAAGAGGCAGTATGCTCATCCACTCTCCATCTATTGTGTTTTCTTGTTCCCCTTCGGCCTCCTCCTGCTCTGATTCTTCAGCGCAATGGACAAGAAGGCCTCTGCGTCCAAGCCGAGCCTCTCACCTCAGGAATGAATCGAGCTCCTCAGGACTGAGCTGGAGAGCATCAAAGCCACTACAGCAAAGCACAAGTGGGAAATGTTGGCAATTGAGATGCAGGACATTAAAGATGACCTATGAGACGAACTCCAAGCTGGTCTGAAAGATGCTGCAATTTTGCTGGGTGATCTTGGGAAAAGGCTCATTGCGCTGGAACGAAAGGTGGAAGGGATAACCTCTTCCCTTGGCAAGATCTCGGATGCCACGGCTGAAGTCTCCTCCAAGACAGTCCGTTAACCCTGCAAAGGATGCTAGGCTGCAAGTCACAGGATCGAATGGGGTTTTCAAAGCCTGTTTGTTGTCAAGTTTTAGTAGATGTGGCCTCCGGCATGTATTGCTTCAAGATTGTATCAAGAATTTTAGATGTTCAAGTAATAGTATCAGGAATGTAAGGTGCAATAGTAAGAATATGCACCCTGAGCAATAGCTCATTTTTTAATCTGTAAGGGTTGGCAGCCCCCTCTGCCTCTTCTATAATAAAACAACCCCATAACCGATTTTGTTAAAAAAAATAAATAATAAGAAAATTACATATTATTAATATAATAATTAAAAAGGTTGTAAAGACTTTAAATTTATAAATACCTTTCACAATGGATTTATGAAATATTTATTTTTAAATATTTCACTTACCTATCGGACGAACTCCAAGCTGGATTGAAAGATGCTGCAAACTTGTTGGGTGATCTTGGGAAAAGGCTCGTTGCGCTGGAATGAAAGGTGGAAGGGCTCACCTCTGCCCTTGGTAAGATCTTGGATGCCACGGCTGTAGTCTCCTCCAAGACAGTCCGTTAACCCTGAAAAGTATGCTAGGCTGCAAGTCACAGGATCGAATGGGGTTTCAAAGCCTGTTTGTTGTCAAGTTTTAGTAGATGTGGCCTCCGGCATGTATTGCTTCAAGATTGTATCAAGAATTTTAGATGTTCAAGTAATAGTATCAAGAATGTAAGGTGCAATAGTAAGAATATGCACCCTAAGCAATAGCTCATTTTTGAATTTGTAGCGCTATGTTCTCCCATTCTTTCTATAATAAAACCCCATAACCGGGATTTTTGTTAAAAAAAATGTAAAGTGTTTATCTTATAAATATATTATAAATAAATGTATTTTATTTTATTCATGTATATATGTTTTTTTTTAGTTTGTCCATGACATGTGACTAACCTGCAAGGATCACACCCGGCCTAAGTCACACTAAGCCTTAACATGGTTGGATTTTGTCCCCACAGGTTTCAAACAAGTGAATTAACATCATGGAGTGCCTTAACAACAATCTTATCAACACCCATTATCTTATGTTCTAGGGGACCTCAAGGACTTCATGTATATATGTTTTATTTACATTATTAATCAATTAATTTTTGACACTTTTATGAAGCAATTTATTAATGGATAAATTAATTAATAACTTAAATTATTAATATTTTTTATTGGCTACATAAAATACTAATAAACTATAGATTATATAAAATTAATTAATAGATTGCATTATACAAATATTTGATTATATTAACCATTTATTTTAATACATTTAATGATTTGCTGCATTTTTATTTATTATTTTATACAACATTCTATATATTATTAATGTATTTTGAAGTAATTTTTAATTAATACACATTATTTATTAATCTTTTAATAATTTTCATTTTATCAATTTATAATTAATTTACAAGAATTTAACTCGTAATAATTTTCTTATCAAGTATTATTTCTATTTATTTTAATATATTTAATCTGGCTTAAGACATTAATATTTAATTTTTTTTTATTATTATATTATTATAATGTAGAAATTCTAATTAAAAGGGAAAAAAATATGCTATAATAATAAGAAAGAGTAACTTTCACAACTATACAACTAGGATCCTAAGAAGTTCGGAGCCAAATTCTAAAAAAACACAATACTAAAGAAAATAATAGATTCCCTTAAGAGAATAAAATTCCCACTCTTTAAAGTCTTTACGAAGTTCCTTTAATGACATGGACACTCATTCCATTGTCCCACAAAGAAATAGAAGTGCTTTCTTTAGATGACATAGAATTCAATGTTAAGCATCCTCAAATGGGAAAGCTAAGGACACTGAAGGCTACTTCAAGCTAAAAAATTTTTAAAACTGAGGGCCAATCTTTATCCCTCATATATACAAGCTCTTCAATTTAGCATTAAAGCAGGGCTTCCCTAAACCTGGATGCAAATCCTCATTGTTCCAAGCTCTTTTAAAAATGGGATAAAATATTCCCTCTAATTATAAGACCATTAAGATTAGTCCGGTTTTGTTTATTCAAGCTTTATGGAATTATTTTAAAAAGAAGATTAGCATTTGGCTAGAAAGTGATGGTAAAAGAGATAAAGGCTAGGCCAGGTTTAATATATATCATTCAACTGTGTACCATATTGTTACTTTTAGGATCAATGTAGAGGAAGTTTTACACAAGAAACCAATATTTTCTCCTGTTGTTTTGTTGACTTTGAAAAGCTTTTTGTTATTGTTCCTAGGAAAAACCTTTGAATAGGTTGGAAGATATGTAAATGTTCCTCTCGAGTTGAGGGCTATTACAATAAGGATGTATGATAACTTTATTGCTGTTTAAAAATATCGAGGGTTGGTAAAAATATATTAACTACAATATCAGATTCAAACAAGGTTGTCCCTTGTCCTGTGTTCTTTTGGCATATACATTGATAGGTTAGAAAAATGCTTGGAAAAATATACAGTTCTACTCCTTACTCAATACTATAGTCATCAAATATTCTTTACATGATATCGTTTCTTATGGTAAGGATTCTATGATCTTGAACCAACTACAACCTTATGATTTTTCCTCCAGTCATGGGTGGTATGATCATAACACTGATAAGACCTGAGGGTCTACTATTAAATCCAATAAGATACCTTATGATACATTTGTATATAAAAAAACAACTTGGAGGAAGTGACTTGCTACAAATATCTTGGAATTGATATTCTACGTGCTCAATTGGAAATTATAGCATTGAGAAAATGTTTATTGGGGGATGGAAAGTTTATTTATGGCTTGAAAACAATTGTAAATCAACATCTATGGAGTTGGGATAAGAAGAAACTCCTGTTGACACTCTTGTTGCCCCTTTTATTCTTTAAGGATTTGAAGTCTGGTGTTGTAGTAACTCTCGTGAATCCCGGAGAGATAGAGAGAAAATACAAAAGAATTTTATAACCTTATAATCTCAAAATTAAAGGAAATACACCCTATCCCATCCTCCTCAGAGAAACAAGCATCTTCCCTATTGAGAGCATCAAAGTGTATCATCTGATACCTAATGTATAAGAAATAAGTTAAACAACATGGAAGAAAGAGGCTACCTAAAATTGCTACAAAATAAAGTCATAACCACCAACGACTCGTTTAGATGGTATAAAGACGCTCAAATTGGCTAAACTATTGTGGGAATCATGAAGAAACCAAATTATGCACAAAGATTACCACAAAAACGCCAACCAAAATTTAAGGAAAATGTGGTGTGATAAAGAGTTAGAGGAAAATGAAAATTAAGGTATTATAAAGATGCACTCAACCCTAATCTGTAGTATCACTATCTATTTGTTTTTCCAAGTGTAAAGAAAAAAATAAGCATTGTTGGAAGATAAGAACAAATTCCCAAGAGCTCCAGTGAAACTGGCATTGGTCAATTCCTAAAACGCCAAAACACCATGGGATGAAATAATCTGTCACCTTTGTGACACTAGGAAGTTTGAAGATGAAAAACATTTTCCTTTAGATTTTCCACCATACTCATATTCGACCCTCACTTTTCAAGATATTGATCACGCCATTTAACCTTTGTAACCTCTTAACTCCACACAAGTATGGTGATCTTGGAAAGTTTCTCTAATGCTTTTTCGAGAATATGTCACCTCTAAAGAATCACAAGTAATCACTTACTCCCTTAAGGTCCGATAGACCAATTAGGTCTTTATAGTGGACGCTAGTCATCATCATCATCATATACTAGCTAATGTATTTTTTTGTATTACTTTAATATTTTATTAATTTATTAAGGACATAAATGTATTTAATTAATTAAATTATTTTAATTAGTAATTGATAATGTTTTTTTACTAATTAAGTTATTTATTTATCACATTTAATGTTTTACCACTTTTAATGTATTTAATATTTTTAGATTATTATATATATTATTAATGTTTTTTTCTTACTTTCTTACTTTTATTAATTTTTTTAATTTTTTGAATAAACCGATAAAATATATATTAAAAAGCCATGAGGCTGAGAGTAAAGTCTTGATTACAAAAAATTTTGATATAAAAATTCTCCCTTGTAAATTTCAAGAAGGAAATGGAGAATAGGGGTGGTGCTAACTAGAACACTAAATCTTGATTGTGCATCAATGGTAAACATCTTGCATAAAGTACCTAATAAAAGAACAAAAAATATTGCATTTATAATTACACCTGCCATGGTCTGCAAGTGGCATCTGATTTGAGGCTGCAAGCTGAGATCTTGAACTGAACGTGACGACCTTGGTGGTATGCTCATCCTGGAGAGGGAAGTTTCAGGATGGCATTGCATGTATCTAGTTTGAGCTCCTTACCTGCTGCCTGAGTGCTTCACATTCGTTCGTGGTTCTCTACTTCTCGCTCCTGTGCTGGATGGTGATCTTTTTAATTGAGAGAACCTGTGTGGAAAGGGACCTGAGATATAATAGTAGTGTTTGGACAATTTTTACCAACTCTTCATGCTCCTCTGCTGAGACCATTCCTGAAATTTTCCTATTCATCTTGGTTGTGTTCCTGAATTCCCCCAATTGTCCATACCACCAGTATGCTTATGAGGATGAATCTCTACGCAATTATTCACAGGAATGTGCTTTCTACCCAAATAAACCACTCCTACTATGATAATTTCTCTCCTCTTCACTTGGTTCATGAAACTTATCCATTTTCCCACAATTTTCCATACACTCGAGCCATGATTGCTTCTCCTTTCTAGGCTCAAATTGAGCTAGATTTAATGGTTTGTACATATTAAACGTCACTCTATGCCTAAGTTCGCCGCTCCAGAAATATCTCCCACACTCAGGAGTTGTCCAAGGTACAACAAAGAGACTTCCCAAGATTGGGGAGGGAGAAAGGAGGTCGGAGGTCATGACATGAGGAGCATGTGCTCTAGGAAACATGATAAAATCCAGAGTGGACTACTGTAGCCAGGATGAGTGTAAGGAAGGGGCATGTGGAGGGACTCAGTGAGGGAGGGGTGGAGGGGAAAAGTGGGATGGGGGGGCATGAGGGGATAGGTGGTGGTGTCCCGAAGTTGAGGAGAGAGGTGTGAGGTGCAGGCTCATCAGGTCATAAGGACAAGTCATTCAATTCCTCGGATCACCACCATGGCCCATTCCTGCTTCCTAGTGCACCGTGGAGCATCTTTAACGGAGTTTGTGTGTCATGAACCTATATTATGAGTAGGGGCCCTCTGATTACAACTAAATGCTCCTTTGCCCTAGATCACCCCCTCTTACTCTGCTCTTGGATGTTTGGGAGTTGATTGTTTCTTCTAAGGAAGTGAAGGAATTGTATATTGGGGAAGAGATTGAGAATTATCGCAATTATTTGTAGGATGACTCTTAAGTGCAAATTTGAGGGGTGGGATCCATTGCGAGCATACCCCATGATCATATATTGGAGTCCCCTATCATTGAGATAGAGTGTATGTTTCTACTTTTGGCGATATGGAGCCCTTGGTACAAAGCATAATCTTCAGCTTGATTACTTGTGGCTATGCCCGGGTTCCAATGATAAGATAGCACTTGACTTCCTTGTGGGTAGATGATCACCCCTCCCAATCCTTCCACCCTGGTGTTTCCTTTTGGGGCTCCATCAAAATAGAGAATGTGACTATGTTGCTTATTGCGCTAGCAAAGGTAATCAATATCTTCATGAAGTCATTCTCTCATAGGTCTAGAGGAAGAGGAGAGGAGAAGTTGGGGAAGCGGGGAAGAATATAGAGTTGATCCATTATGATTCAACTGTTGATATGGGAGTGGGAGGAAAAATTTTGGATTTGTAAGAGAAGAAATCTACCAGGAGGCCAAAATTTTTTTTGGCTACCATCTCTAGGGCGGTGAGAACATCTGAGAAGGTGATTCAGTTCCTGGCTAGCCATAATTTCCAACAAATGAACTTGGGTAGAGATTTGAATAGGGATTTGAAGAGGGGGTTTCTAGAGGTGTCCCAATATCTGGAGACCCAATCTGAAAAAAGAAATTTCGGCTTGAATCACACCACCTCTAGCATGAAGGTTTTGAAGGGTTGTTTTCCACACCATGATAGTGAACAGACAAAGAAGGAATATAAGATGAGAAGTTTTTGTATCCTTACCACAAATTTCACATCTATAGGGCCCATGCATATTTCTTTTCAAGAAAGTCTTATTAGGCATTTTATCATAATAGGATCCAATAAAAGGAATTCACTTTAATGGACTATCATTGGACCACCAAATATATTTCATATTTTATCCTTTGGGAAAGTAGTCATTTGAGAGAGAAGTTTCTGCAACAACCTTTGCTCATTAGTAAAATTTCTCATTTCCCACCTCTCTCATCTTTGAGGTGATACATGGGGTACATCCTTTAACATATTTTGTAGTCAGACTGGCTGCTTCTTTGAAAATTGCTCTTTGTCAAGTTACATCCTATCTAGTCCCTGGTTTCCATGTTCCAAGAAGAAATGTCTGTGATGCACTTTTGTCCTTGCCTATCTAGCCAATTGATAAGTAGATGTAAATTTATATTATGCCAGAGAGGTTGCTTGCCCATGATACTATCATCTCCTATTAGAATATTTCGTCCATTTCCCAGTATCCATGTGAGTTGACTTTGTATGATAGGGATGGAGGTAGAGAGTTTCCGAGAGGATCCTCTACTCTAAAGAATTGGCTAATCGGCCCGCATGAATTCCAGAACCTATCCCCTATTAGATATTTCTTTTTTAGCACTTGTTTCCACCAGTTGTTCCTTCCCGAAGCAAGATTCTAGAGGATTTTTTCTCCCATTTATAAATTGGTAAGCACTGGGTCCTTAATGCTCGGACCTCCATTTTCCTTGGGTTGCTTGACTATGTCCCAATTTATTAGATGGAATTTTTCTTTATCCTGCTTTTCCTCCTTCAGAAAATGCCCTAGGAAGCCTAGAAAACTGCGATTGACCTTCGAGGGCGCGAGAGGACAAATTTGAAGATGGGGAGTTATGTTTCAAATTTTATTAACACCTATTTTCGTCCCCGGCCAAGTTAAGCTCAAAAGGCTCCCTGTCTTAATTTATTTTGGAATTTTCTAGAATGTGAGTCCAAAGCTTGAGTTTGGGATAGAGTTATTTGCCATTAGGGATACAATGACATCTAAAATGCTTTCCATTTTTCAACTAGCGAAAGCTGAAGACATTTGCTATTAGGCAAGTTGTTCTTAAAGGGGTGTTCCAAACATAAACATTGAATTTGGTGTTGTTTATGAGGGATCCTGAAGCTTGTGTGAAGTTTCCTAGTGCATTTTTGAAATGCTTGGCCATAATAATGGAGGCCCCCCCAACGAGTAGAGTGTCATCAACAAATTTAGAGTGATTTATTCATTTCACTCCATGGGCTATTTTGATTCCTGGTATGATTTTTGCAATTTGATCCTTTTCGATTTTGTTCCCTGCTGGTTCTTCATCCATAGATTATATAAAGGAGGGAAAGAGAGGGGAAGTTTTGGTTCATTCCTCTGGTGCTTTGAAAAAACGTCGGCATCCATTGACCGTGAGGTGCTATCCACTGAGAAGAGCATGATGAGATCCAATCCATGTAGCTAAGGTCAACTGGACTCTTCATAACTTCTATCGAAGGGAGTGCCTGCACCATTGAAACCATTATCAATTTTAACAATCATACCTTGGTTTCCCCATTCCCTGCTAGAATGAATTCCTTGCTCAAATATAATGTTATCTATAATTTGTCCTTTTTCCATAAAGCCAATTTGATTTGGGGAGATGAGTTTGTGGAGAAGAGGTTTGATTATGTTGTCTATGATTTTAGTTATGAGTTTATAAGATACATTAAAAAGGGAGATGGGTCTAAATATGGAGAAGGAGGAAGGATTCAAATTTTTTGGTATGAGAACCAAAAAGGTGGAGTTTGTGTTACCCCCAATCTTAGCAGATTTATGAACATATTGGATCATCCTTAGGAGATCTCTTTTAATTATATGCCAAAATTTTTGATAAAAATGTGCACTAAAACCATCTGGCCCTGGAGATTTTTCTGGATGAAGTTGGAACAAAGCCTCATGGATCTCCTTTTCTGTGACTTCCTGTTTGAACTTATCATTGTCCTCCCGACTGACAACACTCGATACGGCGTAAGATTTTAATGTGCATCGCTGATATGTACCAATCCCGCCCAAGCATCGACAAAAACTTATTCTTTCGGAGGACACTTGCTTCGTGCGATCTGGATTTTTATGATGATGATACACTTAACCTTGATGATGATGGATCATGATTGATGACAGGATGTTTTATCATTGTTGTATACAGATGCTATTTACTCGCCCATTGAGTGTGCGTGGTTTTGACTCCTTGAGGATGCAGAGGGCATCTATGGAACTCCCATGGACTCCATTGGAGTCAAGGGCCATTTGAGTTGTTTTCATTTGTCGCTGATATATGTGTGCTCTTTGACGATATGTGCTATTGATTTCAAGGATATGTTGTTGACATGATCTCATATTTATTTATTGATGAGACCGATGATAGCTTGCCGACTTACTCACATATGGAGTAAGGCCATTACTAATTTGAAGTTCCAGGAGATTGAGGGAGAGGTGTGTCGTTGTACCATATTCATTAGCACTTCCTCTATTCATGGCCTCGAAATCAGAGGTTAACGATTCCTTAGTTCGAGAGGACCCACGATGTCGAGGGGAAGATCATGATGTCATTTCACATTCGAATCGTAGGTTAACGATTACCTAGTTCGAGGATCCACGATGCCGTGAGGGAAGATCGCGACAGCCACGCGATTTTATGGGCTGCAATACATGGGGGCCTTATTCCTTAGGAATCCCTTTAATTCCCACACAAGTTCACTCCGCGAGTGTTGACCTGTATTATAGATTCTACCAATCATTGGTCACCGAAAGTGTTTTGAGCATGTGGTGCATCCCTCGGCTGGGCACGCCAAGGAAAGAATCAAAATCAGCTTATGGGCACCCTTGGGAGCATGTGGTGCATCCCGGCGGCACGCCGCGGAAAGAAATTGAAATCAGCTATGGCACCTTTGGAGCATCGTGGTGCGTCCTAAGGCACGTCACAACGAAAGAAAAAAACGAGGAGGAACTCTTTGAGTACGAGTGCTATTCCGGCGCATCAATGCCGCGATGGATGATGATGATGAGACAACTTAGATGACCCAAGACCTTAACGACTGATAAAATTATTAAAACGTAATCCTAATTTAAATTGTCACCCTGCTCAAATCAAACCTAAATTAAAAAACATCTCTAAGTTAAACTTGACAAGCCCCAAGAAAAGATGCTACAAAAATAAAACTAGGGAGTAAACTAAAACCCTCCTAAGTGTAAATTAAAGTCTTCCTAAAAGTAAAGGGTAAAATAAAATGATGGAATTAAATTAAGTGAAACCCATGGCTTTTAAATGATAAAGAATAAATAAATTTTTAAAGTGGGGAAGTATTAAAGGATAGAAATTTTAAATATATTGAAAGATAAACTGCGATTTATCTTTGGGTTCAAAATAAAAATAACAAGAGAGAATCAAATACCAGAATAAAAGAGACTAAAATTGAGGAGTAAATTAAGGGGTGATTTAGGAGTAATTTAAGGAGCAATTAAGGAGCAAATTAAGGATACCCCATAGCGATTAAGGAGCACTATGAGCAAATTAATGAGTAATTTAAGGAATGATTAACGAGTAATTTAAGGAGAAATTTAAGGCGATTAAGGAGTAATTTAAGGAGTAATTTAAGGACGATTTTGGGGAGTGAGAGATTTGAGTCTTTATCAATTAAAAGAAAAATAATTTTGAGAACCGAGGCATGCGTGACACTTGACTACGGAGATCAAGTAGGGTTATTGCAAATTAATTAATTAATGATTTATGAATTAGGTCAGTCTCAAAATTTTATAAAAGGAGGGGAAAGGAAGCAAGAAAGACTGGTTACGTAACGCCACGAACTCCGTAATTGACGTGGATTGCTTGTGAGGGAGTTGGGTTTATCTCACCAGGTGGAGTGAGACTGGAGGCGAAATGAGACGTTAGTTTATCTCCTGGTGGCTTCGTGGCCCCTTTATACCCAGGCTATGGGGGAAGCAGTTCCCTTAGCGCTTACCGAGGTAACCGTGAGTTTCTTGGTCGGAGCGTAGTTTATTAATAAAATACAGGGACGCCTCAAGCCGCGAAAGTGGCAACGGGATGATTTTAATGGTGAAGTAGAAAGCAGCCATATTCGGCAAAATTTATTGTTATTGGTGATAATATGATGAGATTATTGGCATTATAGTTTGAAATTTCGTCTCGCAATGATATTGTAGAGTTTAGGTTTATATTCTGATCATGTCACCTTAGTTATGATGTCAAGTGTTTTTTGCATTGATATGAAATATCTGATGTTGTTAATTTCTTAGTCATTTGTTAAAAAGAAGAACTTTTCTTTTCCCCATTGCACTTCTACGCTATTCATGGACATAACGTATAATGTTACATATGGTATGAGAGCCAGTTGATCCGCGACTTGGGGTTCGCTACGCCTTTCATTGACATGAGTTGGTTATATTAATCGCTATCGAAATTGATGCTCATACAACAGCAGTAATCGTAACATTGCTCCTATAAGGTTATCACCACCGCCGAATTTGTCAATTTGACATCACATACCGGAAGGATCCGCGATTTTGTAGTTAAAATAAATAAATAAATAACAAATATTTGTACGTTTATGATATAAATTCCGGCGCTTTATATCCTTTGCTAGAGGAGTGTACCCCAATGTCGTACCTCTTAGACTCCTCGCTTCCCTCGAGCTCCTCGGTGCAATTCCTTCATTGGTTTTCCTCCCGCATGTTGTTGGTCTAAATTTTAACTCACTGCGTTGATATGATTTTTCTGCATGCATGGATTTCGTGGGTATCCCGCTTCTAGGTTGTGGCTCGAATGGTCTGCTTGAATGGTCAATGCAAGCCTGAATGCAGGTGGCTCGATTATGTTGAGGTTAATGAATAAGTAATACATTGCTTGTTGCTCTATGAAGTCGCTGCTTCATGCATGCATACTGAATCCAATTGCCAGCGTTCCGATTGAGTCTCTAAGGCTGTAGTGTAAGTCTAAATTTAAGCCATCGATTTTAATCATCAAATCTGGGCAGCAAAGACTTGCAGGTCCGCGTTAAAGGATCTGTGTTCTCTTTCCGATTGTGCGTCATTACCTTTTCATTTTTCCTTGGAGTCAGCGTTCTCGTTCAGATCGGGCATTATAACAGCGCGACTTTCTTTCTGGGTCTGCGCCTTAATATTCCTTGAATGCATGTGAGTGAACTACACCATAACCCACCGGCGTAGCAGTGTTAGCCCGTTGACCTTATCCTTTTTAATTGAAATGCAGATACCAGCGCTGAGTGATAATGATTAGGGAAGGTCGCTGTATGGCGACCTGTTGCTATTGACTGGCCAGTGTAAACGCAGCGATAATACCTTTATTTTCGAATTAATTAGATGCTGTGATTTAAGGAATACCTTGCATTTGATAACTGCTTGAGGAATGACTCTGCGTTGGCCGTTCTACGGGCGTTTTAGTTGTTGTAGGCGTGTATGGGCGTGAATGGGCATTTTTTTTTACTTGATCTGCGTTTTACATTCAATTGGACGGGAATGCAGTTAGGGAGATAAGGCTATCTGGCATACGGGGTATGTAAGGTTCAAACAACACCAACAAAAGCTTTGTGTAGCATGGAAGGTATCAAACCATAATCGCTTCCATTCACTGCCTCTGGCCGCGCTCGTACGTAATTCATCATCCATCGCCAAAGGGCATGCCCACTTCTCCATGGCTCAAATCCAGAGTCCACTGTGCCATGACAGGAATGTCCCCGCAGATCCATTTGCTCCAACACCAAGATTGGAAGTTTACGGGCATTGAACTGGTGACATGAAACCTCCGTCCAATTAGCAGATTTTTGTTTGGTTTTAGGGTTGCTACCACATTGATCCTTAAAAATGTGAGTGCTGCAATAGAAAATTGTTGAATATCCTATGTATATATTGTCAAATTATATGTCACTAGTTGCATTTCATACTTTTAATTAGAGAAACCTGCCCCGAGTGGCCCCACTGCGTAGAGAAGACTTCGTTCGGCTTAGGTGGGCAGCTATGACAAGTACCTATGCCACCAAAATTGTCGGGACTTGGACCTGGCCTCATCCCCTTCGAACACGCGGGTAGCTTAATACTTCTCTGACCTCACTAG
>SNQJ01S0038622.1:0-15455 GCA_010110895.2 Picea sitchensis
CCCTCCAATGAAGGGTCAATATTTATTCACAATTCCAGTTCAATGGTTGTGATTCATATTATCTCAAAACACTGAGTTTCCACAAGACAACAGTCTAAAACTAGAGACTTAGACATTTTTCAAGGGTTCTTCGAAGGTTTTCCTTTGGTTAAAAACCCAAATTCGACTTCACAGCTTAGGGATTGTCCCAGATCCTTCTTTTGGGTTTTTACCAGACCTTTTTGGTCTCCTTCCTAGTTTCATTCTATTTAGGGGGAGTCATTTATTTCATATTAATCCATATCCCTTTTTCTAGGAAACCCAATACAACCAAAGTATAGACATGTATACATGAAACTGTGCCTATGGTCAACAAAATCACACTTTATTTCCTTTAATTCAATCCAATACAAGAGGCACAATAATTCATGTGTACAAATCATGTTCAAGCCATATAGTTCCTTACTTTCTTAAATACACATACATAAAAGATAACAACCAGTCTAGTCATCAAACAAGAATTCACATCCTTGAAACATTCATAGGAAACTCAACCTTAAATTACGGTTCAATTACAAAGGGTACAAAAATAATTATATATTACAGTTGATATCCGACCAACTGATTGTGGGTGTTCCCCTTTCCACACAACCATAAGCTCAGAGGAATTCACTCTTAGCACTCTACCCACCCTCATACCAAGCCATGATATCACTATGGAAACTTCTATGTTTTCCTTAGGTCTTCTGCAAATTCTCATAGATCCTCTCTTTGTCATAGCCTCTGCGAGGTTTAACAGATGATTCCTCCGCATCAAGATCGTGGCCTTATTTTTGGCTAAGGTCATATCTCTGGTCTCTTTCAAAAGACAAGGAAGGTATTGGGGAGGTTACTCTCCTCCACCTCTCTGTGTTACAGAGAAATCCCCTTGCGGACAAGTGGATTCTCTCTTGGATACTAGACCCCTATGACCAAGACAAAAAAATGTTATTGTGGACACTAACATTCCTTTTAGATCTAATTAAGATAATGTATGAAGAGGAATAAGAAAAGTGTTCCTTTTTAATGGCGTTTGTCCTCACACAGTCCAAGTTGAGCTTTGATCTGAAGCTCCTCAATACGTCCTATAGAAAAAACAAAGATACAACAAACTTCCTATTCTACCGAGATTAGCTCAAAAATAGATCTATCTACTAGAGACAAGTTCATGAAATGTACGCAAACTTTAAAGGAAATAGGCCAAGCATAGATTTATATTAATGAGAACAAAGTGGTGCTTACAACCATGGATGTATTGTAGTAGCTTCACCAAGTTCCCTTTGCCCATACCCTTGCTCAAATAATCCACACATAATGTCGATGCTTCAATGATATCTCCCTTATGCGATCATAAGTTTGATACTTCACAATGTCTCCATCCCTTCTTTATGAGATCATAAGTTAGGTGCTTATTTCAAACTCTATCCTATCTTTTACCATGAGAAGGCCTCCTTATATAATCTTGGAGAGACCCAACCATCTTGAGAGATCTTTGGGATAAGTTGAGGATTCCTCTCCTTTAGTTGTGGATCTTCCCTAAGATCATGTCTTGACCTTAGATTCAAATCCAACCAACTTCAGAGATTGAGGGGATTCTTCCCTGATTTATCTCAACAAACCAAAATTCACTCAAAAAGGGAAATGCTCCCCCAAAATGGTGCACAAAGTGTTTCAATGCTCCCCAAAAGAAGGCTAGGGAGCGTCGATGCTCCCTGACAGTGGGTAGGGGAGTGTTTCCTTCCAAAAATCATTTTTGAGTGGTTTTCTTCATGGAAAATGATTTGTACTATTCATCAAATGATTTATCTTCCTAAAACCAGTCTTTGAGGGTGTCTTAAGTGTCCTTGTGATGTTGTTAGAGGTACGACATAGTAAATATGGCAGTATGATGTTTGCAACACTTGTGGTCAAAATGCGACACTTGTAAACAAGATGCGACACTCACAACACTTGTAATGAAGACACTTGCGACACTATTGAAGTGAGTAATTTTGATGTGTAACATATTGCCCCCCAAAGTGCGAAGTTAGAAGATGAGAAATGATGACTGAAGTACTTTGTAGACTTTTTCAAGCAAGGGTATGGACTTAGAGAACCTAATAGAAGCTGCAGACAACCATCCAAAAAATATTATGACATGTTTCAAACCCAAGGCAGGCATACCTATGCTTGAGTGATAAAGACTTTCAAGGTATGGCCGCTATAAAATACACTGCGGATCCATAATTATATTGACAAAAAGGTATATCCACTGATGATACAATGTGGATCTATACTCCTATGACCTGAACTGATCGTAGCCATGAAGAATACACAGTGGATCTATGAGACGACAAGACATAGCCACGACCAATACAAAGTGGATCTATGTGACAATATATGTGTCAATGCTCAAAAGAAACTCCATCACAACCTGGGCAAAGTATATATAAGAGTGATGACTCAATCCAGGGTATTCTTACCGATCCCTATGTAGTACGAATCTAATCATGTGAATAGATGTCCTGATGTCGAACATGGTAGAAACCACTTGATTATCGGTCAATGAGGTAAATCGTTAACAAGTGTGAGGGAAATCACCATTGATGTCAATGATTACCAAGGTACTCTAGTACATTCCAATGAATGTGAATGGATGAGATGAAGTTGAACATCCGTGGAATCATCCGATCAGAGGTCAATGATATAAACCCACTATCGGACCTGAGGAGGCCTACCATTGAGGCATGCAGGTCCCAAGGTACTAACTGGTTTCTAAGTATAGCTCTTGGATAATGTGTTGAAGTCGACAGGAATAGACTCATCGAGGGAGGGCCTTGGTGTATCCCCCACCAACGACATGAAACTGATATAGAGATGTAATTGGTGGATCAAAAGAACATGGACTGACATGGGTATTGGAACAGGAATTTGTGATGGCTGACTCTTGAGGAAGATACTTCCCTTGAACACTAAGGCATGACAACATAAAACTCAATAAGAACCAAAACTTGATGATGCATTGGATACTGTGAATTTTGTCAGGTGACCCAAAGGAGTAAGGAAAATCAAAGGATTGTTTCAGTGCAGAGGTTTAGTGGATTGAAATGCGTGCAAAGATAAAATGTCGTGTTCAAGGGAAACTGTAAGGATTACTGGTATTGTTCTCAAAAAATTCTTGGCTTGCTTCCTTCAATTCCCCCCCCATCCAGTTAGATGAGTATCTCATTTTGATTTAATGATATCAAGGAGGATAACACATGATCGATATAAATCACCTTCGGTAAGTCCCTCTTCCTTTGTTTAACGAACTGGAAGAAGTAAGGGTTCGGTCCCATATGGGTCCTTATATGTATGATTGTTTAACGAGTCTAGAGAAGGTAAACTCGATTGATTTTCATATTTATAGAGTCTAAAAATTACTTAAAGACGACTCCAATGTGGTCCTCTTTCGTAATGTTAGTCTTTTGAGGCCGAAAAAGAGATAAATTATCACTCGAAAGACACCCTTTCAAACCTTTTAACAAGTGGGAAAGGAAGCAAGATCACTCAACAATCTTTTCATGTTTAGAGAGTCTAAAAAGAGATTAAAGGAGACTCCCAGGGGTTCCTTTTTCGTATAACCTTTACGATTCTGAAAAAGTGATAAAAGTCTACTCGGATACATTTTCATGTATTTACGAGCATGATAAAGAACAAAGACTAAGCTCGATACTCTGCCCCCATATTGAATGTTAGTGGCTTAACACTCCAAAATGATCATCAAAGGATGGAGACATGCCCCCCAATATTCAATTCATTCACCAACTTTGAGTTTGTCACCAATGTTTGTACTAGATGGAGAAAAAGGATACAGGTGGATGAAAAGAAGGTTCAAATATGGGATCTAATGAAAGACTTGACTCGACATCTACGAGATTTGGTGAAAAAATCGACCTAACATGAGAGATAATTGTTTCATTTTTTAACAAGCTTGACACAAGAAAAGAACTATGCTCAAGGATCCAAGTTCAATCCCCAGATATCTGTTTCATTTGTTAATGAGCTTGCTACATAGAGGAAAACTATTCTCAAGACCTTTGTTTCATTTTTTAACGAGCTTTCCACAGAGAGGAAAACTGTGCTCATAGCCTCTATTTCATTTTTTAACGATCTTTCCACAGAGAGGGAAACTATGCTCATTGCCTCTGTTTCATTTTTTAACGAGATTTCCATAGAGAAGTCAAACTATGGTCGTGGACTCTTCTTGATCATGGCTTCCAAGAGGATAATGTTCTGGAAGGAAACCATGTCAAGGGACAAAACTCGGTCATGGCTTCCAAGATATATTCACTAGATGGAAGAACAATTCTCTGGAAGGAACACATGTTGAGGGTCGTGATAGGGGTAAGGAGATCAATATCCAATAGCCCTACCGAAGAGATCACCATGTCAACTACTGGATCCAAGTCATTGGAATTTGAAGTCATGGGAGACAACGCCACATAATTGACCTGTGGAAAGGGTGAGACCGATTGCATATACGACCCATTTAGGGAGGTCATTGGGTTGATGGTCAAGTCAGGGCCAACAAATGAAAGTTGATCAATATTCACCATTCTTCCATTGTGAGGGAAATATATCACACGAAAGAGAGTGGACACAATAGCTTTTATGACATATACATAATCTCACCCAAGGATTAAATCGAAATCCAAGGGGTCCTGGACTACCATAACATCAATAAGACAGTTTTCCCTCCCAAAGTTACAGGAAACTGAGGAAGGATCCCTAAAGGGTGATTGTTTCTTCTGTTAAAAGAGAACAGAGTCTGGGTAACTAGCACAAGGTGAGGATAACCCAAAGCTTGCCAAGCAATAGAGGAAAAAATACTAACAAACGAACCTTCATCTATCAGTGCATGAGGAATGGCCCAACCAAAGACTTGTACTGTAATATTGAAAGGAATGTGAGAGGGAAGACGAGGTCCAGTTAGCACACCCCAATCAAAAAGGATGGCCTCATTACTTTGAGGGGCTTTCACAGGAGAAGGAGGGATGCCCCTCGGCACGGTAGATCCTATATCAACAAGAAAAACATGGGCATAATTGGGTTTACTCTCTAGAGGGAGAGTAGGATCAATTGATAAAGAAATTAAATCGACCACTTGAGTTTCATTTTCCAAGGGGAGAATGGGGTCAACAGGTGAAAATGGATCGACCACTTTGGCACTTGGAGGAGAAGTGGGGTTGATCGATGATGTAACCGAAACAACCACTTTGGCACTCTTCGAAGGAAGAGTTGGATTGACCGATGATATAATCGGAGCAACCACTTTGGCACTCTTCGTATGAAGGGTGGGATGGACCGAGGAAGGGACTGGATCAGTCACTTGGGTTTCACTTTTGAGATGAAAAGTGGGGTTGATCGATGACAAAACTGGATCAACTACTTGGGTTAGTGGTTCAACCGAGGATGAAACTAGATTGGCCACCTGATCAACTGAACCGACCATGGATGGAACCAGATTGACCATTCTATCAACTAACGATTGGTTGGGGGAAATATTATGATAACCTTTTGGAAGTTGAAGCTTTTTCAAAAGAGAAGAAGCCTCATCCATACGAGGACAAAGGTGATAATAATGATCACCTTCACATAACATGCAAGGAAATTTGATGGTTGTCTTCTTCTTACCAACCTTACTAGTTGATGGGATATCCCCACCATGAACGACAGGGGCCGATAACGTGGAAGACCACATTTCTAAGACCTTGGGAATACCATGGAAATCCCTCAAAAAATGGTCTCCCTTACAAAGACTGCAAGGGAATTTGGATTTCAGATTCTTCGTTTTAACCTTGTTGATCTCATCAACACTCCCAATACTATTAACAATAGTTGGTTGCTTGGATCCAACATCTGATGTAGTTGGAGGATTGTTCCCTTTCTAGTTCTTCTTCTTCTTATCAATCTAGCTACTTGCTTTAGAGATTTCACTAGGTGAAGAAGGAGAAATGAAAGGATACCTGACGGGCGAAGAAGGAGAAATTTCAACATGAGGTTGATGTGTGGGTGGCATGCTTAAATCTGAAGCACCTGCATTCGAGATCACCAGAGTGGGAAAAATCCATACTGGTAACCCAATTGTGAGACCTGGAAGGCTCAAATTAGCGATATAAGGAGGATGAATGTTTCCATAAGAAGGAATAAAAAAGGGTTCCCCTGGAAAAGGGGTTCCTTCATTGGTCATTCCGGGAACTAACACCATAAAAATGAAGATTCAACCTATATTCTGCTAGGGAGAACAAACAACACACGCTAAAAATCTAGTGAGCAAGCAAGCAAACAAAACCTTCTCACAATGAGCAGACTAGTTGGTGATGAAATCCAATGTCGCGGGAACAAAGTAATAAGGGGTTGACATAGAGCGAGTGGAAAAGTGACATTGACGACCTACTTAACAGACTTACACCCTGGTGCAAGCTCCCACACATAATCATGGGTATACCCTCCAAGGATCCCGAGTGAGCCTGGCCAACATCGATTCCAGATACCTTGAAGAATTTCCCCTCCACAATCACCTTGTGTAAATACCCTAAAGAGATAGGCCACTAAGGTTACAAACTACAACAGTGATACTTGGGGAGATAGTCGATAGTCTAATCCATGCGCAAGGGCAGGGTATCTAGACTAAAATCAAATTGAAAGGATTCCACTCATCATTGCGGGTATACCTTCAAGCGACCCCCATAATGATGGGTTGGGGGAAATCTTATGATAACCTTTTGGAAGTTGACGCTTTTCCAAAAGATAAGAAGCCTCATCCATATGAGGAAAAAGGTGAGAATAATGATCACCTTCGCATAACATGCAAGGAAATTTGACGGTTGTCTTCTTCTTACCAACCTTACTAGTTTATGGGGTATCACCATCATGCCCGACAAGGGTCGATGACATGGAAGACCACATTTCTAAGACCTTGGGAATACCATGGCAATCCCTCATAAAATGGTCACCCTTACAAAGACTGCAAGGGAATTTGGGTTTCATATTATTAGTTTTAACCTTGTTGATCTCATCAACACTCCCAGTACTATTAACATTAGTTGGTTTCTTAGATCTAACATCTGATGTAGTTGGAGGCTTGGTCCCTTTCTAGTTCTTATTCTTCTTCTTCTTCTTCTTTCCATTTCTTCTTCTTCTTATCAATATGGCTACTCGCTTTAGAGATTTCACTAGGTGAAGAAGGAGAAATGGAAGGAGACCTGATGGGAGAAGAAGGAGAAAGGTCAACATGAGGTTGATGTGTGGGTGATGTGCTTACATCTGAACCACCTCCATTCGAGATCACCTGAGTGGAAAAAAACCATACCGGTAACCCAATTGTGAGACTTGGAAGGCTCAAAGTAGCGATGTAAGGAGGACCAACGTTTCCATAAGAAGGAAAAACAAAGGGTTCCCCTCCTAGAAAATGGGTTCCTTCATTGGTCATTTTGGGAAAGGACGCCATAAAAATGAAGATCCAACCTAGATTTTGTTAGGGAGAACAAACAACACACACTAAAAATATAGTAAGCAAGCAAGAAAACAAAACCTTCTCACAATGAGCACACTATTTGGTGATGAAATCCAACGTCGCGGGAACAAAGTAAGAAGGGGTTGAGATAGAGCGGGTGGAAAATTTACATTGATGACCTTCTTAACAGACTTACACCCTGGTGCAAGATCCCACACATAATCATGGGTATACCCTCCAAGGAGCCAGAGTGAGTCTGACCAACATCGCTTCCGGGTACCGTGAAGACTTTCCCCTCCATAGTCACCTTGTGTTAAGACCCTAAAGAGATAGGCCACTAAGATTACCGACTACAACAATGATGCCTGGGGAAACAATTGACAGTACGATCCACGCACAAGGGTAGGGCATCTAGCCCGTAATCAACTTAAAAGGATTCCACTCATCATTGTGGGTATACCTTCAAGTGACCCCCATAATATGTGCAATCTCTACACCAAGACCAACAAAGCAGGGTGAGTAACTCTTCCAGTCTTAATGTGACCTCATGATTGACCCTTGTGTGAGAAGGGCTTCCCAGGACAAAATGTAGCAATTGGATTTCATCGCTCCCTAACACAAGATTATATTTTTGTTTGTAGCTATTAAAAGTTATGTTTCACACCTATTTCAAATCCCTACAACTAATCTAATGTAGGTTTTCTACCAGAAAAAGTAAAAATGTCTAATCAATTTTAGTTTAGCGCTTGATTTTTAAGGTTGTTGTTACTCAAAATGAAAATGGCGTGGAAAATATGGTGTTTTGACCGACTTGAAATATATGCAAAGAGATGAATATGAAATATTTTCATTTCGATGAAAGCTATGCTACGAGAAGGAGAAAAAATTCATCATTCTAGATGCACAATGTCACAAAATGCCAAACAAAATGCATTTCTGCTACTCCAAATGCAAGCTAGTTTCACTACCCAAAAGAAATAATGCATTATCTTCTTTGTTTGATTATGATGTATAAAAAAAGTAAATACAAAACCTTCAATGCTCCATTACTTTCAATTAGGAGAAATAGTCATATGCAGATGCAAAAGACATGAAGCAAAAGGGATACAAACAAAGCATGCACTCAAGGCAGTGAGGTATGAAAGAAAACAAGTAGAAACTTGTTCTAACAAGCAAGAACACTATCAAATATTCTACAACCAATCAATAATTCAAGGAACACAAATAAAATGCAGAGAAGAATCGAAGAAAATATAGGGAGAAAGAGAAATCACTCAAATTGTCCCGACAAAACAAGCATCTAGAAAGGGCAATTTTCACATTTCTGAAAATATTTCAAGCTCCAATAAAGACAATAAGGGGTTATAAAAACCAAATATCAACCTAAATAACTTCAAAAACCAATCACAAAGTCTGGGTAAATACTTCCACAAAATAGGCTGAGAAAATCTAAGCAGAAAAGGGAAAAAATCCTCCAAAAAGGAGACTACTGCTCCTTGTCTCAAGGGGAAAGAGCATTGCAATGCTCCCTAAAAAACCATGGGGGAGATCTGGCCAAATATAAGTTCTCTGGTATGGCCTAGGGGGGAGCGTTGATCCTCCCAGAAACTCAGAACAATAGCCAAAAAATTGCAAAAAACTCACCTAGAATGCATAAAAAATGGTGAAAATACTAGTGAAGGTAGGAGAAGGATAATGGATCATAAACACATATAAAAAGTGATCTGAAATGTGGTAAAATGGCATGGAAAAACCAAGTAAATACAAATATGATTCCTTCCCCAGTGGAGTCGCCAATTTCTGTTACAGAGAAATCCCCTTGCGGACAAGTGGATTCTCTCTTGGATACTAGACCCCTATAACCAAGACAGAAAATGCTATTGTGGGCACTGACATTCCTTTTATATCTAATCAAAATAATGTATGAAGAGGAATAATAAAAGTGTACCTTTTTAATGGCATTTTTCCTCGCACAGTCCAAGTTGAGATTTGATCCAAAGCTCCTCAATAAGTCCTGTAGAACAAACAAAGATACAACAAACTTCCTATTCTATTGAGATTAGCTCAAAAACAAATCTATCTACTAGAGACAAGTTCATGAAATGTATGAAAAATTTAAAGGAAATAGGCCAAGCATAGATTTATATTAATGAGAAAAAAGTGGTGCTTACAGCCATGGATGTAATGCAGTTGCTTCACCAAGTTCCCTTTGTCCGGATCCTTGCTCAAATAATCGACATAGAATGTTGATTCTTCAATGCTATCTCCCTTATGAGATCATAAGTTTGATTCTTCACAATGTCTCCCTCCCTTCTTAATGAGATCATAAGTTAGGTGCTTCTCTCAAACTCTATCCTGTATTTTACCATGAGAATGCCTCCTTATATAAGCTTGGAGAGACCCAACCACCTTGAGATATCCTTGGGATAAGTTGAGGATTCCTCTCCTTCAGTTGTGGATATTCCCTAAGATCATGCCTTGAACTCAGATTTGAATCCAACCAACTTCAGAGATTGAGGGGATTCTTCCTTGATTTATCTCAACAAACCAAAATTCGCTCAGAAAGGGCAACGCTCCCCCAAAAGGGTGCACAAAGAATTTCAACGCTCCCCCAAATAAGGCTAGGGAGCGTCGATGCTCCCTGAAAGTGGTTAGGGGAGTGTTGCCTTCCAAAAATCATTTTTGAGTGGTTTTCTTCATGGAAAATTCTTTGTACTCTTCATCAAATGATTTCTCTTCCTAAAACCAGTCTTTGAGGGTGTCTTAAGTGTCCCTGTGATGTCTTTAGAGGAACCACACAGGAAATATGGAAGTATGATGTTTGTGAAACTTGTGGTCAATATGTGACACTTGCGGACAAGATGCGACACTTGTGGTCAATATGCGACACTTGCGGACAAGATGCGAAACTTACAACACTTGTAATGATGACACTTGTGACACTATCGAAGTGAGTAATTTTGATGTGTAACACTCTGGTAGCAGCAAAAGTTTCCCTTCTTCCCCACTAAGCTTAGTACCTCCATGGGGTTTATCGGATTCCTTCCCAGATGGATTTCCTCTATGGAAGAGAGTCCCTTCACAATTACATTGCCCTCAATGTCCTCTCCTTCTAGCACCATCCTCTTTCCAGTGAGCACCAATCCCGCAGTACTCTTTTTCTCCAGTCTGGGATTCAGGTCTTCTGTGCTCCAGTTCATAACTCTTCCATGAGTTCTTTGATATTTCTATTACACATGCTAGTGTATTCCTCTCAACAATTTTCTTCCTTAGAGACCGAATTCCTCCTTTGGTTCTCTGCTGTAACCAGAGTTGTTTAATATTTTAGTTTTGCCTCCAAACTGGAGAGCCTCATGCTCTCTTCTTCTTTTTGAATCCTTGTCCTTAGACCAATTCGTTTGTCCCTTCTTCTTTATTAGGTGTTTTTCTCCCCCACTCAGGAGGGTTTTGGACATGTCCTATTCCTTCTACCAGATGGAACTCAAGTCAATATATATCTACAGGAAGATTGCACTCTGTCATACTTCGAGCTAACAGTTTTATGTCTTCTTATCCATGCCCTCCATTATTTCATTCATTGGGGTAGTTTATTATTCAACCATCACTCCTTTTCTCATTAACTGTTTTATTCCTTGGGATCAAAATGAGGATTATAATTTTAGCAAAGAGAATTGGGTCATTTTGACATAATGAACCCTCTATATAGTTTCATCACTCTTTCCTCTAGTGATATCATGGCCATTAATTCAAGGCTTCACCCCCACAGTCAGTTGTTGGAAATCTAAATGATAATACATTTACATTGTTCACTTGTCATAGCACAGTAATCATAATTAATGATTAATTACAAGTTGGGGGAAACATGGGTATTACAATGCCCTCCCTCTTCAAAGGAACACCTTCCTTGGTGTTATTTTTCAGTAACACCTATCATTCCTTTGTCTTTCAGCTACTGTAGCATTGCCTTCTTATTTTCCTCATAGTATGGTTCTTTTCCAAAACCTCGACATTCATCATATGCCTACAACATTTTGAACAACACACATGTCAATTAAAACTTTCATGCATGACATTTTACTGTTGTTTATCCAAAAACTCAATAGGAAAATATTTATTTCAGCACAAAACTTATCTGCGCAGTTTGTGGAGTTGTATCCATATGGATGTCTTGTTATCTTGGCTCACTATTTTTCCTTGACATACCCATTGTGTGCATGATCCCAATCAATGGTTTACAATAATTATCAAAGTCTCCTCTTCCTTTCAGTCACTCACCTTCCAAGACTAGGCTCAAGCATCCCCTTCTCTGCTATACAGTCCCTTAGGAGATCCATCTTTCCTTTCCAAGGATTTCTCACACAAGAAGAGTTATAGAGACTTCATTGATCCTTACAGTCGAGGCATCCCTCTGACCTGCTCTGTCGAGGCATCCCTATGGTTTTTGTTACCATAACACAACATATTCTAGGGCGATCATGGCTTACCACATGGCTATCATGTCTCAACAATAGACTTTTTCATGCTCTCCATATTTGACAACATTCATTTGTCCTCCCTAGATAGATCTTTTCATCTCACTTGTATCACATGTATACATAAATTATGAGATATTATCATCAATTCCAATTTATAATTTATTTCAATTTTTTCACCCACAAATTTCCAAATTCCACATTTTTATTTTTCAGATATGTTCCACACATGAACCATATTCATGAGTACGGGATTTTTCTTCCCATAGCAGTCTAGATTAGCAGGCAATTGGTATTCCTTATGGCTTACAACACTACCATATCCAAGACCCTTTCTTCCTGCAATTTCAACATTCCTCATCCAAACAAATTGTTAGTTTTCATGCAAACTATATTTTCATTGCACACTTGCAGTGGCTCACAATATTTTTTTGAAATGTGCATACTAACATTCAAATTCATTTGCTAAAAAATGAAATGCCACTCCTTGCAGTTTGGCTCAGCAAGAAATTGGTCTTCCTTATGGGCTTACAACACTGCCATATCCAAGACCCTTTTCTTCTTGCAATTTCAACATTCCTCAGCCAAACAAATTGTTAGTTTTCATACACTTTATATTTTCAAAACTATGCATACTAACAGTCCAAGTCATTTTCATATATTCAAGGGTACAAAAAAAAGGAAATATCATTATTTACGTATGAATCCTTTCAACATACCAAATTTTTCAAATGCAATTCAAATATCAAATGACTTTAATAAATGTGCCAATATTCATGGCTACATTCATACACAATGCACCCTTGCATTGATTTCAAGTTTTCTACACTTTATGACAAGCACTTTTCCATGGTGTGTTGGAGCTTAAACAACCTCTTCACCATATTTCTTATTCATTATCGTTCATTATTTAAGAAAGATTGTGATTCCTGCTACATGTTGATCATGATCCCAAATTAGCACATATGAAACTATAAGTTTATCTTGAATGGACCCAAGCATTCTTCCTTCATTAGTAACCAAGGTGCCAACACTCATGGGCACCCAAATTTTATTTTCTTTAACAACTACACAACTCAAGTGGAGTATTGGAAGGTCCTCCTTCCTCAATGGAAAATCTAGTATCTTCCCTCTTATGCAAACATGAATGTCCTAAATGCATTCCATGCAATATGCTAACTATAAGCACCTTTATTCCTAATCTCCCTAGATTGGTCATTGTACCCATGGTGCTCCTTACTCATGCATTTTATTGAAAGGATTATAACTCATCCTTGACTGGCATAGTCTTCCTCTCTCTATTATTCATATTATTCTTTCCTGAATCTTACCCTACTTGGGTAGCAATGGAATACAATAGCCACTCAAAATTGTCCGCATATCAGTAAGAAATTAAAATACTTCATAGGGAATTCTTAACAAATCCCTCCATACCTTATTCCACATAAGCATGAGCATTTTTATACATGTTCTGGCTACTAGCACCCTTTTTCTTATTTTTTTTACCTCATTAGTAGTGCTCCATGGGGCTCTGAAAGTCCCTTCAACAATATTTCAACATCATCCTTCTTGCATTTATCCTTTATCAAAGGTTATCTACCATTGGCAGTTGTCCCTTCCCAACAACTCTAATCATTTCTTATACATGACATACATCATATATATATATATATATATATTAGTCATCATGTAAAACAAAAATGCATGTATCATAGCACTTAAATCAATAAAACATTTTCAGATATTCACCAACATATCTCTATGCACTCTACCAAATTACTCCTTAATGTGTTAGCTAGTGCAATCACAATCCAATTTTCAGTTGTATTCTATAATCATACAACTATCAACATCCTTATGCCAAAACACTTACATGCATTGGTAAGTCAATCTCTCGTACTAGAGAAATAAAATAAACAACAAGGAAGGAGTCAAGGAACTCTTTCCTTGTCCAACTCCTTCTACACAACCCTGGACTTTCAGTCCAACTGAATTATTTTCCAAGGCCTCATTGCCTTTACTGATCACGGCTTAACCAAGCCTATTCATTCAAACTTACTTATTTATTTATTTTCCTTTTTCTAGTTGTACTTGTTTCCACAACTTCTCTTCTAAGGCTTACAACTCTGTTAAACAATTCAGAGTTTTTAGGGTGAGAAAAGTATTCCCCCTTTTCTCCTTCTTTTCTTATGAAATCTACTCCTTGTTGGGATCTTCCTTCTCTTTTCCTTGAGAATCCTTGGTTAGGATCACCCTAAAAAATTGGATACATTAGCATGCTCCAATAGAAAACTTTTTGTTCATAATGAATCATGAACCTGTGCATTCTGCACATTACCATTCAGTGATCAGAATGATCATCATTCATTTTTTAATCTTCCACTCATACATTTTATTTTAGAATGTAATCCAAGATTCATATATATATATATATATATAATATATGCTTTCATCCCACTGCCCAATTTTCAAAAATCATTAAGGTTGTGATTTTGTTCTCATGACATAATATTTACACAGTTCCTTCATAGGAAATCCTTCGGCATGCAGCTTCTTTATTTCATATCCCTGACTATATGTGATGGCTTCAACCTTGAGTCATCTTAAGCTCTATCATTTCAGTTGTTTACCAAATATTCTACAAGGAATATAAACATGCATCTTTGTTATGCATCCAGATTATTTATCCACACATATTCCTTGTTTTATTAACTTACATCCATGATGCACTTAACCACATGCATAATCATAAGTCTATGTGTATCTACCATAGGTATATTTTGCAGGTCACATACATCTTTACATTAAAATCATTTAACTCATGATTGTTCACAGTTGTTCTCATGCGGTCCTCAAAGGCATAATCATGTTGCCTTTTATCATCACAACAGAGCATCCTTGCTCATTTACTCTTTCCTCTATTTATACTATCCTTTCATTAGGGAATGGAACACATTCCCCTCAAGATATCATTCAAAACAAAACTTTCATGACTCTTCAGAATAGAGTCAGCCATGCATCCATGGTATTCATTCAATCTTGGCAAGTGAAATTCTTTCCTTACACTTCACTCATTTAGGCAGTCACATCATGCATTTAGTATACATATACTCTTACATCATACATGTGCATCATTTTTTCTAACTGGGTCAAAATTACAAGTTTTTTCAAGCATGGTCTTAAAACATAAAACAATTGCTTAGAAAAACCTTAAAATCAACACCAAAATAAAAACGTGACGCTGCCTAAAGCAAAATATCTTTTCTAAATGTTAAAATTGCAGCTAATTACAACCTAATTGAAACTGTGACCTTGACAACAAATCCGTACACAAATAAAAAACCTAAAATTAGATCCTAAATGGTCACATGAAAATTTATTTACTAACCTTTTTTTTAATTTGCATTAAAAATAAGTAAAGAGAAAGGAAAAAATCTTCACAATTTTCTATTTTTTAAGGAAGACAAAAACACATTTAAGAAAATATA
>SNQJ01S0038622.1:29681-57885 GCA_010110895.2 Picea sitchensis
AGAAGAAGAAGAAGAAGAAGAAGAAGATGGAGGAGAGGGTCGTGGAGAAGCACCATTCCCTCCATTTCCGTCTGGAGTTTTGTCACCACTGCTTCCCTTATGCCTTGAAGGGTTGGAGCCTTCACCCTGTGACAATATGTTCATTTCCATCAAGATCTTCATCATCTCTCTCATCTCCATGACAGCCTTTTTGAGATCTTCATCTTCGGCAGGAACACGTTCATGACTTTCTGCATGAGCCATACTTGATGAATGTCTCCCTGAAACTTGCGGTGATGGTATATGCTTCCTCCTTGTCGGATGAGAACTTGGCTCCACAAGTTGACCTTCTCCTCTTGTGAGTTTCAACCTTGTGAGCATCAGAAACAAAACTTGCGAACAATCAAGTCTTCAAAAACCAATGCTCTAATACCAACTTGATCTAAAAATGAAGAAGACTTGAAATCTTGAAATTTTTGCAATGTAAATGTTATGTGTTTAAAGAAAATGGATCAATTTTGAAACACATAAATTAAGGGATTACTCATGCAAAATACACATAGACGGCAGCATAATCAATGAACATAAGAACATAAACACAACAATTTATAAAGGAGTTCACCCCTCTCTTGGGCTACATCTCCTGGTCCATCTTCCAATGGATAATTATTATTAATTGCTCAAAAGTGCTCAAAAAAATGCCTTACAATGCTCAAACTTACCAACCGACTGCTCCAATGGCTTCAGAGCATCCAAAAACCCCTAGCTGGGCTTTTTCGGCACCTCAATCGGTCAAAAAACGAAGAAGTTAGGCCTCCTGGAAATCCCCCCTTCAAGCTTGTTGTCTCTGCATCTACAAAACGCACCCTTGTGAAATGAACCTAGCACACACACAATATATAGCGTAAAAACCCAGCACCGGGCGCAACTGCGCCAATGGTGCAAACTGTAGGACGGTTATGGGTGCGTCAGCCCCTAACCACCTAGCACCTGGGCACATAGGGGTCCAGGGGTCCATACGACCGCGCGCTTGGGAAAAATGGCTAAACGGTTGAAACCGTTCCAACTCCCCTTCCGCGCCCTAGGTCGTGGTCACATGCAATACCATAAGACCACGACTTTACATATTACAAACATAAAAATCCGCGCCCCTTTTCACATAGAGCATGGTCATATAAATATAACCCATGCGACCGGGGTTTTGCTTACGGTATAACATTCCCGCGCACTACATATATATACATGGTCACATAGCAAACGATATGACTACGGGTCGGGACTAAGCCCCGGCCCGACCCCCCGCCAAACTGTACAAATTGCAAATTTAAATATATATGAGCCCGCATTCATAGCAAGGCGTAACCAGTGGTTCGTTGGTCGAATGGACTTTGTGAAGGCACTATGTGGTGGGGGAGGTCCGGGGGTTGAACCCCAGAGACTCCAATAATTTTACATACAAACCAAAAGCCAATAAAGGGGTGCCACGTGGCAGCCCATGATTGGGCCACATGGCACCTTACCATTAACCAATGAGATGCCACGTGTCGTAGTATGATTCGACCATGCCTTCCAATCATCATATGCCATGTCACTTCTGCCATGTCAGCGTACGGTCGTATGGCCCTACCACGTCAGTCTGTACGGACTGTACGGACTATACAACCAGCGTCATTTTTTTGCCTGTTTGACTTTATGAACAGATTGTAATATCTCTCGCTCCCAATGTCCATTTGAGACAAAACGAGTTGTGTTGGGTTCGCAACGACGAGGCCTACGCTCTCATCTGTTTTGAAGCGATTCCGAGCACTTTTAATTTTTGAGCAAAATTTGATCCCCTGATCAAATGTCCACATGTTTTAATGTGGTAAACCATGGATTGAGGAGAGATCTAACTAATTCATTATTATAATATGTATTTGACTTTTCATGGAGTTAGTTAGCAAATACTAATATTTTGTTGTATAAGAGAAGAGACTCACTCTATAAAGAATATTTCTCTCTCTCCATTGTAAAGGGTGGAGAATTTGGGTATTTAGGAGATCTCCTCTTGGGATATATTGTAGAACATTTTGGAAATATTAATGGATAATTCAAGGTATATTTTCATTTGATGTTAGGATTTTTTGTGCACTCATATTTTATGTGTTGATTTTGTATTAAGAAACCATTGCAACATGTTGTGATTTCCATTATAATGAATCATGCCTCGTTTTAGATAGAGTAATGTGAGGTTTCAACTCTCTTATTTCTATTTTGATTATGTTAGCCTACATTATTCTTATTATTGGTTCCTAGAGTCTTAACTAGGATGGGAATTCAGTCTTTTTTCAAATTTATCTCCTTGAGAACCATTAATTGTGTATGGATTTAGCATTAAGCAATCTTTTCCACCATAAGAGATTCATTAATGCGTAACACAAGTATTTATAATCACTTTATAAAAACAAACTATTCTTAATTACATATACTTATTTCACACTTTAAAAAGTAATTAATCAAATTAAATAAATTCATACATTCACACACATAAAATTCATACGCTTTGAAATTAATACATTGATCAACGCATAATGCAGAAACAATGAGATTCATAAAAAAATGTGCCATGAAATGTGTGTGTGTGTATACATATTCAAGCGCATAGTGGAAATTGATATTTCATCTCTTTCTTGAAGAAGCACATCAATTTTTTTTGTGCCTAGGTGTGGTTCATCACTTCAGAGACTGCATAAAGAAAACAAAATGTTATAAGTTTTTTCCCAAAATCAATTAAAAGACTTAAAAAATGATACTTTGTAATTCAACATAAGATAAATCACCACAAATGGTACTGACAATCATGAGGGTGTTACCCTCTTATGCAACCCTAATCTCTTAGCGATGCCACCTTCCGTCAGTTATAAGGATCAAAGCATGGAATTTAAATAAATATGGATAAAATAAATTTCATTCATGATACATAAAAATTGATCATCAACACATTATCTCATCGTGAATATCTTGAACATTGATGGAGACTCTCTAATAGGTGGAGTGCTTGTTTGTATAACCTACTCCGAGGAAACATCTACTATGGAAATCTCAGTGGATGGCACAAATGGAAATGGTGGGGTGGGTGGGTGGGTGGCATATGAGTGTATCCACTATGGATGGATGTGATGGAAGAGGTGGTGTGGATGGGCGGCTTGTGGGTGCATCCATTGAGGATGCACAAAATAAGAAAGATATCGTGAGTGGGAGGCGATGAACCCCCATTGGTTGTACAAGCCATGAAATAATTCTTGACCTGGAAATAGGTAACCAAAAATACATGGTCGACTTCCCAAAAAATGAACTAGTACTGTAACTAGTGAAAATATCTGCATCCTGCATACATATTAATAATATTGTTATTAGTACCATATTGTAATATCCAACAACATAAATACAACAAATTTGATATTTAAATGAGATTTAAATCAACACATGATACATGTGAGGCAGGTGAATTTTCCATCCCAGGTGGACATTGCTCAGCATCACTTGGTCCTGCAACCTGTAGAAACACAAGAACATTATAAATTTGAGGATTCATCAATGCAGAATGCAGGAAAAATGAGATTTATAAAAAAAAGTGCCATGAAATGTGTGTGTCTATATATATATATATATATATATATATATATATATATATATCATCTAAATTGTACATTTTTTACGACACATCATGCCCAATATACAAAATGATATAAAGTTATGTAACATAAAAATAATCATATGGTGTCCTAGATACAAAATGGTAGTCATTGGTCACTCATTGACCACTTCCACCCTCACCACCCTCAAGCGTATCTTGGAAATCGATATTTCTCATCTTTCTCGAATAAGCACCTTGAGTGGTTTGGGTGTGGTTTGTCGCTCCCGAGACTGCACAAAGAAAAAAAATTGTTATAATTTTTTTTCCAAAATCAATTAAAATACTTACAAAATGATACTTTGTAATTCAACATAAAACAAATCACAAAAAATTGTACAAACAATCATGAGGGTGTTACCCTTCTCCATGACCCTAATCTCTTAGCGATGCCACCCTGAGTCAATTACAAGGATTAAAGGATGAAATTTAAACAAAAATGAATACAATCAATTCCATTCATGATACATAAAAATTGATCATCAACACATTATCTCACCGTGAATATCTCAGACATTGATGGAGAGTCCCTGGCAGGTGGATCGCTTAGTTGTACAACCTGCTCCAAGGAAACATCTACTGTGGAAGCCTCAGTGGATGGGGCAGATGGAAATGATGGTTGGAGTGGGTAGCATATGGGTGCATCCACTATGGATGGATTCTATGAAAGAGGTGATGCAAATGGGTGGCCTATGGGTGCATCCAATGAGGATGCACTGGATAAGAAAGATATCGGGGGTGGGAGGCGATGAGCCCCATGGTTGTACAATCCATGTAATAACTCTTGGACTGGATATAGGTAACCCAAAATCCATGGTTGGTTTCCCAAAATCTGAACTAGTACTGTAACTAGTGAAAATATCAGCATCATGCATACATATTAATATTATTGTTATTAATACAAAACAGTAAAATACAACATAAATACAATAAATTTTAGATTTAAATAATATTTAACTCAACACATGATACTTGTGAGGCAGGTGATTTTTCCATCCCAGGTGGACATTGTTCTACATTGTTTGGTATTGCAACCTATAGAAACACAAGAACATTATAAATTTGAGGATGCAAGAAAATAAAGAAATCACTATGGTGAATTTATCAACTGTGACACATACTTGTGTATGAGGAACACCAAAAGAGAATATTTTCCTCTACCATTGCATTGGTGATGGAGACATACACCAATGCATCTATTGGCACAGAGGGTATTCTATTCGGGCATAGAAACTGCAAAACATCATACAATAAAATATCGAAATAAATACACATAATACTATATAACTATATAATGATGAAATACATAGAGATGGTTAACATACTAACCTCCTCTGTGAAGCTATGTTGTCCACTGGAATCCATAGGCCCATAGAAATATTCCCCATAACTCGAGCATCTATGAGGTTCACATGGACGACTTTTATGTCCATGTTCCTTCTCCTCACAACACTCTTCTCTAGGGGTTGAAGGTCTGACCCCTGTATCAACATCACCAACAAACACCCCTACTGAGATAGTGCAACAAAGATACCATGTTACAATAGGCTATGAGTCAAGGATTATAGAGCTACCTATACCTAATGCAAGCCCTCTGAAACATGAGGATGTTGGGAAGGGGGGTTAGGCCTTAGCCATGGGGGATGAGGACCTAACATGGGATAAATATTAGCATTCTCTCGGTCTTCTGTACACCCTTTACCCACCCCCTAGAAGTCACCAATGTCGAAGTAGTGGACATGGTGACCCAAAACAAATTCTTCCCATAATTTTTCAAAACATATAAAAGAACCTCCATGTTATTGCAGGGAGATGCATCAAATACCATAAACCACCTATCCATCCAACTTTGAAGAATGTGTGGGTGGATGCAACAATCAATACAAATGCATTTCTTGGTGACATGTGGTTTTTGTGCAGATTGAGAATGAATAAAAAGGGGAATCACATATTGTTTTGTAATACCCAAGTCACTCACTTGGTTTCTATCTAGTCCAGTCATGTAATATTCAAATATTCTATCCCTGTATTCAAAAATAGAAGTTAATTGCCCTTGGGAACTTGCAATGGACCGCAAAATGACGTCCAATGAGGTGGCCAAGGACTCTCGGTTAGGTTCTATGGTTCCCCTTAAATAATTTACAAGTGATCTCAAAGTAGCCAAACCCTCATCAATTTGTATGTTTATGTTTGGTGGTTGTGGTGGGCTACGGTTTTCTCACCTTGGTTTCCTTGTGGGCCGTTTTCATTGGGTTCCATTTTTATAATATTTGATGCAATTTAATAAATAAATTTAATAAGTTCACTTATGAAAAAGGTATTACAAACAAGAATTTAATTTTACCCCAACAAAACCATTAACATAATTTTGTGTAAAACAAAGAAAAAATATGTGTTATATTTACAATGAACTTGCAAAAGACCTATACAAAATTAGTGATTTTTTAAGAGATAACAAAGGAGGAGACAAATAGAGGAGACAAATCAAACAAGAGAGGAGACAAAGATAATAAAGGAACTGACAAAAAATCAAGCATATATGGGTGGAGAAGGACACGGTGGAAAGATCTTGGGATTTGCTCCTCCTCTACTCCTCTTTGCTTTCTCAAATAGGTAAAAATGTGAGGAATGGTGTGAAAATAGGCACAAAATGTGCCCACAGTACCTTAAAAAAAGGGAAAAGAAGGAACGCAGACGCATTCGTGCCAACATGCCTATGTGGCATGTTGAGTGGAGGTTCGGGCTTTTCCGAACCTCTGACATCAATAATGCATGTGTGTTCCTAAGAACATGCATGTGTTCTTGCGGATGCACATTCTTGTTGATTCCCTTACTACTTTTTCATCCACCAAATTTGTGCACACACCTAACAACACAAAACTCTATAATACCTCAATGAAAAACAAAGGATTGACAACCAGATTTGTAGATAGTCTCTCAATGGATTTTCTATGCTCAAGCAACTACGAAAGCCCGCACCAACCCTAGAGGCTACAATAAACTCGACAACTTGTGCTCTTATTGCAAATCAAATTAGAAAATCGAATCTCTGATAATCTGATCAGTGTCTGTGAATGCCACATGAGTGGTTTAGTTCCCCCGACCCATATTTTCTTTTTGCAAAAAATCTACAGTCTGACTAATTGCACACCAAGCTCCATGCATATAACTCAACCAAAATTCATCAACTCCAACCAACAACACTAGCACGATCTAGAAATAGTTGGGAGACTACTCCACTAATGGTAGCAATGCTCCTCTTTTCACTCATCAACACAATTTTGGTATCAACACAGTGAGCGGATTACTTTCCTCCAACGCAAATTATTGCACATTCACAATTAGCGAGTTTAAGATAAAAAAAAATCAGACAATCCGTACTTCACACACAAACATAAACAAAGTAGTAAACACTCCACCCAATAATAATAATAAAAAACAATCCACTCTCCTATGCTAAACCTATTCTAATTCTACATATCTACAAAGGATTAAAAACTCATACATATCTCTCATTTTGTTGGGCCCTCCCTTGAGGGAGTCAAGCCCAATCCCACTCCGATACCATGAAAGAAAAATGGAGAGTAAACATTTTCTTTCATACATCAAAAATGTTCTAAGTATACTATTCGTCAACATAGGTACATATAAATACATTAAGCTTGGCCTTAATACATATTGACTATCTTGGCTACACAATCCATTTTGTTGAGAAAATATCTCAACAACACACCAAAATATGATCTAAGATCTTTCCTGGATCTAACAAACTCCTAAATAAATAAATAAAACACTCACTTAGAGAATAATATCTACATCACAATAACCAAGTTCAATAATCAATTATAACCATATCATATGATGAATAATACCACATTAATTAACAAGACAAGTAGGAGTTATTCCAACAACATGCAGTGTGAACAGGGCCCAGATACATATTCACTACAACATTTTGTTTTGTGATTATTAGGGATTTCAAATTTATGTTCTCAATATTTATATCTATTATCAATAACATTATTATTAAAAAAATTATGACTATAAAAAAAATACTCAAACACTTACTCATATTTTTTAATTTTTAAATTTTTTTTTTCATTATAATTCATGTTGAGACTAAAAAATTTATGAGTAGTAAGAAACATGTGACTAATGTTTGTAATCATTTTTGTTAGTCTTAAAAGTTCATTTTCAAATAGGATTTGATCGTAATGCACATTAGTTATATTCTTATATTCTTAAATATAACCAAAAGAAAGTAAAATATGAAATGAAAAACATAGAAAAAATATTTTTAAATGTAATTATTTATGCTTAAATTTTAGTTTCTTATACATACAAATTTTAATTATCTTTTAAACGTAATTGTTTATACTTGAATTTTAGTGTCTTATATATACACATTTTTGGAATAATCTTTTAAATGTGATTGTTATAAATGCTTAAATTTTAGTTTCTTATACGTACACATTTTTCGAATTATCTAATACATATTTTTACTCATTGATAATCCAGTTTTTTTTATGTCAAATTTGGCATTAGTAGAAAGTGATTTTAGTTTGGGAAGAGCATGATGCAAAAGAAAAATAGATTACTTACACTTTAAGATATTCTATCATTTATTTAGAAAAATAACCTTTCACGCTTCTATTTTCTCAAAAATATATACTTTGAAAGGTGGTTTACAAACATTTTTATGAATCATCATTGTCGATTGCAATACAACATATAAGTCCCAATCGATCTAATATATACACAAAACCATAAAATATAACAATAATCTTATGTTAAGTGGATTTCTTAATTTCGTCCCAAGAGGACCCCATATTCAAAAGTTTCCATATTCTTTATATTAATAAGTTGTTTCACATATAATGATCTTGAAATATAAAGAACCTAATTTCAAGGCCCTACACAATGCATGGGAATGTTCATACATGTCATTGGAATGTTCATACATGTCATTGATATTAAGGTGTTAGGGTATTTTTTGCATCTATGGGATTGACTAGACATGTTTAGTTCTATGCAGGAGAGGCAATATTGTTACCATCCACATTTTCCTAAGATAGAAGGTGGTGGTAGTGATAAACACTAAGTTGAGAGCATGCCATGATTGACCTCCACTTTATTATTATAGGCCTACAAAACATGTAAATAAATGTAGAATAAGGTTAATTTCTCATATAAAAACTTCCACTTAGATATAAATTTATGCTTGACTATGAATCTTTGTATCTATTTACAAATATATGTATGATCTAGGAGGATCTAGGGAACGTTCATAGAGATCCAGGGGGATCTGGAACGCTCATAGAGATCCCAAGGGATCCATAAAAGATCAAAATTTGACCATCTCAAATGACCAAGAAAAGGACATCATTGCGTAGAGCTCGCCTTCAACACTCTAATGACGCAAAAAAAAATTCAAACTGAGTTCATATGCAAACGTTATGGTTGGTCAAAGTTCAAGTCAAATATGTCAAATTCAAAGTCAAAGGGGCTAAAAAGGATGACACGTGTCACCACTGCAAGGGTGACACATGGCATGTCTGTACAATCGTATAATGATGACATGGTCGAATCCCAAGGTGCCACGTGGGATAACTGTATAGTGACTGGGTATATGTGTTGGTAAACCGTACATATTACGTGGTCTAATTATATGTTGACACATGGCAAGGAATAGCCAATGAAAGGTTGCCACGTGGAATCCTCCCATTGACCTATATTGGTTGATGTTTATCAAAATATTTTGGGAGTCAATGCGGGTCGAAATGCAACCTCCCAAAGACCTTACCAAACCTCCATTGCCAATGTACCATACATTTAGTTCTTAACCTCGCGTGGCAACGATTAAATTTAAGTTTGAATTAAAGTTTGTTTGGCGGAAAAAAGGGTTGAGGGCCTAATCCCTCAACCCTAGCCCGTGGTTCATTGTAATACCATGTAATTGTGACCATATATTTCGTAGGAGGTTTAACAACATATACTATGTATATAATATGGTTATATTAATATAACCATATAACAACAAATAAAACCATCAAATGTATTTATGGAGGGTCGAATATGGAACCTTTGGATTATATCCCGTAGTTTTTAACAAACACGCCAATCGACCCGCTTATTATAGGATGCCTCTAAAAATAGTATTAAGTTTCCAAATAGTGTTGATGGAGGTTGGAAGGCCCGTGACCTATATATGGGCACGGATCCCAAGAGTTGCATATGTTCCAAGGCGAGCATAGATATCTAGATTGCATGAATTCCAATGCATGCTATGGATTCCAAGGTAGTATGGATTGTATCGATTTGCATGTAAGGGAGGATGCCAAATATGGTGTGTCTTGTAAAGCGTTCCATGAGGTATATTGTCCAAACATAGGAAACTTCATACTCATTTTCACGATTTTTCACAAAGATCAAGAATTTGAGGTCTACTTTATGATCAGAGGTCATTTGTAAAATTCTTAGTCGAAATTGTTATTAATGAGCTTTTAGCGTATTATTTTTCATCCCAAAGAGGGTGAAATTGAGCCAATTCGAAATTTGGTCGACTTTATAGTCAAATTTCTCAGAATTTCACAAGGATTTCAATGGTGAACTTATTTTCTTGTTTTGAATAATGGAATTAAAGAGAGTCCATAAATTGGATTTTTGTGAGCCCATATTGTAATGTAATCATGTATTTTGAGATGATGAAGAACAATCATATTATCTAAAGGGACTTTAAAGTTGAAGTGATGTATGTCATCTACATATGTAATTTGAGTTATTTTATTTTCTGTTGTGTCATCTCACTATTCTGCAAATTAATCATCATTTTATGATTTTTTGGATAAATAGCACATCATCATTTTTTTTCAAATCAACTTAATATGATCAACAAATTAATTCTAAATCAAGTTAGATGCTATATGTATATTTTAAAGGAATAAATGGTGTCTAAGGATTTTCATATCAAGTGGTACCAGAGCTAGTTTTGATGTGTATCAACAAGATGTTGATGTGATGAGATCCAAGAGTTTAGTTGGTGAAGATTTTGAAGACTCTTATCAAGAGGACAAGATGAGTAAAGTTATCGTAAAGTTGAGGTTGCAGAAGAATATTAATCGACAGATCCATAAGGAGAATTCTAAGTTAAGAATGCAATTGCAGGCTCTTGAGGAAGAGAAGTAGAAGTCGCAAGATCAACTGTTATGTCATGAGGAATTCCATAAAGGTATTTTTCATGAGTTAGAAATAAAGTTGTAGATCAGGAATCAAGTATTGGCACAATCAATACCAATCCATTAAGATTGGTAGGATGAGAATGTAAAGCCTCCAATGCAAAAGGGACTACCTCTTTCAAAATGCATGATCGAGAAATATGACTCATCATATTATTCCTCTTCTTGTCAAAATGGAGAATGCTCGAGGGTATTTTAAGTAAAGAAAACTTTAGATGGAGAGGTCATTCATAAGAAAATAGTCTTTCCTTTTAGTCAAGAGAAAGGTAACATGTGTAATACATCTCCAAAGGAAAATGTGCATTCTACAAGAGAAATAATGAAGACTTTTCCCACTGGTAAATGGTTTGTATATCCATGTTCTTCTTGTGGAATTAGTAACCATGAAGTGGAGAAGTGTCAAAAAAGAAAGTTCATGCAAGTATATCCCTCCACCTAAAGGTAAATACCATTTCTCAAAACAAAATAAAAAGGGGGAATGATAAGAAGGGATCATGGTTCCAAGATGGGAACAAGAAACTATGTTCTTATTGTGGTAATAGTGGACATCAAATCAACAAGTGTTGGACACTTTACCTGCACTTATGTCTGAAATAGAACAATAAATATGTAAAGACACTTACAAGAATACAAGAAACAACTCCATATGAAGTCAATGGTCTCATTGAAATACTTGAGAAACAATACTTCCTTATGGATGGTCTTGGAAAAGTGATATATGAAAACATCGAGGTATGGTTCGTGGACAGTGGCTCATCTCGCCACATGATTGGGATGAGATTAGTATTTATAACTTTCTCAGAATCTGACACATATTTCTATGTAGGATCTGGAACCAACACTAGAAAAGCAATAAGATGGTATGGATATGTAAGATTCCATCTCGAATCGGGAGGATTTGTGGAAATAGAACATATGTTGTATGTTATAGACTTAAAGGTAAACCTACTCTCAATTGTGACATTTGAATATGAAGTCTATGCAATTGCATTCCAGAATGGCCAAGTACTTGTGTATTCAAGGGAAGTTGCTCCAGACAGAACAATAGTTCTTGGTATTCGCAAGGAGCGATTATATAGGTTATTTGGAAGGCATATAGTTTGGTCTAATGGTTTCTTAGATTTAGCATCATATTCAATGTCAGATTCAACATCAGCGTCAGAGGCATTGTCAAAGGTTGGAAGCTATGAGACTCCTTCCAAAACAATGGGAAGAATGAGTCCATAAGTAAACCATCTAAAAAATTTCATTGTAAATATATATATTTGTAAATGTAATATGTATATGTGTATATCTTCTAAAGTCTAAAGGCTTGTAAGCCACTCATTGAAAATTATGAGAGTAAGAGGGACTCTGTAAAATTTCTATATTTCCACCTTATATGTTGATAAGAGTGAGAGGGATTTGTATGAGAGTTTCTATATTTCCACCTTTCATAATTTTGAGAGTGAGCGAAATCTTGTTAAAATAGATTTCTAGATAGCCACCTTACATATTTTTAGGAGTGAGAGGAATCTCATTAAAGGGATTTCTATAAAGCCACTTTGTTTTAGAGTGAGAGGAATCTCGTTATAAATATTTCTAAGCCTTTACACAACAGTATAAACAATTGTGTTGTCTTGTCATCATCTAAAGGGCTACATATGGATCAAATTGTCTAAATTAAAAATTCTTGCTTCTGAGGAACTGAAAGTGAAGGAATAGAAGGATGCAGGAAATTGGAACATGTAGATCGAGAGTGGAAAGAGCATCTAAGTAATGCAAAACTTTCTAGAGATGGCAAAGGAGAAACAATCCTATTTTAAGAGGCATATAAAGATGCATTCTATAAGCATATTCAAAATACTATGTCATGTTTGTGTGGATTTATACCTTCAACAGAAGCAAGTCAGGTACAAATGATAACAATACATAATTTTTTTCAAGGAAAGAGAGAAATGGACATGGAATTCATTCAGAGACCCCCATAGATACATTAAAAGTACAAGAACAGTGAGTCCAAAAGGGAAAGGCATAGATCAACATTTGAATTGGTTTCATATTGGCTGAGATGGACTATATTTAGTAGAAGGAGATGGGAATAGATGTTGAAATACAGGGTACATGTATTGCAGAGATTCAATGAACATGACCTTTTGTTGTCAGGGAATTTATGAGCCCAAACCGGAGCTATATTTCATTAGTGATAGTGCCAAAGGATAGATTTAGAGATATATTCAAGAAAAAATAGACAGAATTATATTGATCTAATACCTAAGATTGAAAAAACAAAATGAAGATTGAATTCCAAAAGATTCAACAAGTTGGAAGAGTGAATAATCATCAATAATTTGTTGAATATCTATACTTTTGGAGGTCCAGAAGTTATTCAGTGGGAAGGTGTGATATAGGAGGATCTAGGGAACTATCACATAGGTCCAGGAGGATCTGGAACACTTATAGAGGTCCTAGGGATCCATAAAAACTCAAAATTTGATTGTCTCAAATGACCTAGAAAAGGACATCATTGCATAGAACTCATTGTCAGATTTCCAATGATGCAAATGAAAAATCAAAAAAAGTTTGTATGAAAAGTTATGGCTGGTCAAAGTTCAAGTCAAACATGTCAAAGTCAAAGGGTCTAAAAAGGATGACACATGTCACCACTATAAGGGTGACATGTGGCACATCTGTAAAATTGTACAACAATGATGTGGCCACACTCCAAGGTGCCACATGGGCTTACCATACAGTGACTGGGTAGATGTGTTGGAAGACTGTACATACTACATGGTATAATTACATGTTGAGATGTGGCAAGAAATAGACATTGAGAGGATACCACGAGGCAACCTCCCATTGGCCTATATTGATTGATGTTTATCAAAATATTTTGGGATTCGACAAGGGTCGAACCCGTGACCTCCCAAAGACCTTACCAAACCTATGTTTTTAATGCACCATACATTTAGTTCTTAACCTAATGTGGCAACGATTACATTTAAGTTTGAATTAAAGTTTGTTTGGAGGAAAAAAGGGTCGAGGGCCTATTATCGCGCAATATGTACTTGCCCAAATCCCAAGGAAAGTAAGGGAGATTAGCGTAACAAACATGATACCCTATCACTATCACCTTAATATGAAATCCCCACTTTTTAGGGATAGGTAGGGTATACCCCAGGGGAGGTGTCCCCAATAACCAAAAGGGATGGAAAATTAGGGTTATGGTTAAGATATATTCCCCCCTCTCACTGGTTACTAAAGTCACTAAGTCCATGTCTAAAAGATGAGGTTAATGAAGTGCTTGATGTACCTTCCCGAAACAAGACAATATAGCATGCATATACAATAATTCCAAGTACAAATATGATAATAACAACTCAATAGACAATGGATAGTGAAAATAAGTGCTAGATGATATAAAATTGCAACAGTTAATAAGTTTACAACAACAATTAAAAATTTGTAACAACTGCGATAAAAGATCTTCAAAATTGCTTGAAAAGACGGTGAAAAGATAAAATTTTACTAAGAAGAATGATAATCAAATGTCATAAGCAACTTATGAAGTATTTAGCTAGCCTTCAAAGTCAATTATGCAGAAAATTTGTTGTAGCTAGATGGTTGTAGCAAACACTTATAACAACAACAAGAAAGTTAGCGATCTAGGATAAATTAGTGTTAGAGTTAATTAGTAATAGATTAAGAGAATAATGTTTGAGTGTTTGATCAACCTTCCAACTAAACAGATCCAAGAGACTAGTGCCTTTAGGGTTTATGGAGTCAATTATATCAGCACATTAAATTGGAGAGACAACAATGATTATACTTGTCTAAAAGAGAACAAGGTGGAAGCTTGAGAAGTAGTACCTTAAGTTCTCAAGCACCAAGACTCAAAGAGAAGGTTCAACTAGGGTGTAGGAACTTCTAGGCCCTAGTGATTTCTCCTATCCTTAGACTCTTGAAAAATATTTAATGCAATAAGAACTAGACAAATCTTCTAAAGTGCTAGCACTTTAGGGATCTATAAGTTTGTCTAGAAAAGATCTTCTTAAGCAAAACTAGCAAAATAAAGAGCAATAAATAAGAACCTTATGTTTCTTAATCCTAGGGTTTCAAGCAAGCAATTTAATAATCTTACATATGAACAAGTAAACATACCATAGACATTTATCATGTAATCAAAATTGCAGATTTACTTACTTCACCAAGAATAATCAAGCACAAAAACCCTAGATTTGCCAAAATTTCACCAAGAAATGATCCAAAATGCATCCAAAATAGCCTCCAAGCAAGTGTGCGTTGTTTATTTCATCCAATAAACCCTTTAGGGTGAAAATTCCAGTCCTCCCTCTTGTGAGAGGTGAGTTTTGATGTAAAAATGAGAGCATTTTATGTTTATTTATACAAAATTTTGACCTTTAATTAATTTTCAGGTCAAAATAAGGTTGACCTGAGAAATTTACATTACAATCAATTTTGACATAATAATAATCAATTAGCATCTAAAGACACCTCCAAGGGTGACGTCATGCCTTTCTAGGGTGACGTTGAGGCCTAAAGGTGGAACATTGAGCCTAAAATGTAGGGCGCTTGGCCTCTAGAGGCCCTTGATGATACCCACATGTGCCATCGGACTCATAAATTCCTCCAAAATGAAAAACCTAGATTTGGATGACATCTATGGTCATGATGGTGATGTAAAGGGCCCTCAAGGGATAATTTCCATGTGGAAGAGAAAGGTCCACCTAGGTCTAGGTCTGCCAGGGTGCCTCTAAACATAATGTCATTCTTTTTCCTGGTTCAAATCTTCAATTTCTTCTTACCGTTGGTTGGGGTTGCAACATCCATATGTGGGATTTAAGACCCCATGAAGGTCTGAGCTAGTCATTCCCTCATGTGTATCTATCCACCGGGAAAGGTCCTATAGAAACAACAAGTACACCCTCCAGGGGTTCATAATTCACATGGATCATAGCATGTAAATCACATCCAATAATTAAATTACCCAAACATGTGCATCAAACCCCCCTTAACCCAGACATATTCTCAAAGACGTTATGCAACTTGACAAGTTAGGTTTGGAGAAAGTCTCAGGGTGTCTTGTTGGGGTAACCTCTCTTAAGTTTGGGGTGTTTCCAAGGTGAGATCTAATCAAAGTCATGTAAGTGTATGAGGTGGCATAGGATAAGTATTTGGGCATGGGGTGCATGTAATACCAATGAAATGTAAAGTCTTACTTATGGGTGCCTTTGTAGAGGTCGAGTTGCACCTTGTCATAAATGGAATTGTTTCCTAGCCCATTCATTTCCTTTTCTTCTTAGATTTATTTCTTTTGATCTTTTTCTTTTTTGCTTCAAGGGAATAGTTGAGAGCCACTATCATGGTTGGATGACCAAAGGTGACAACTTTATCCATAAACATTCACTTAAATGAGAAGGTTGGCTTGCGATGAGACCCTCTTTCTCTTGACTATTCCACCAAGAGACACTACCCTATTTTGGTGACCAGATAGGTGGTAGTTTCATACTGCTACATTCCCATGGTCATAGTAGGTCGACTCATGATGAGACCTCCTCTCCATCAACTAGTACCTTGATTTTTTATGTATCTTATGGGTCCCCTTTTCTTACTGAGAAGCTTTTCACATATTTCTCAAGGATACCTGGGTGAAGCATCTCAAAGGTTTCATCATTGGATTTTAACTATTTCCAACTACTTTTACCCTCTGGGCCTTTATACCCTTCTTCCCACAAGGTAAGGTACAACCCTTCCTAGCGTAGCCAATCCTAATGCCTAAACAAGGATAGGGGGGATGGAAGGAATAAGGATGTAAATTGGTAAGTATGGAGGGAATGAAAGATGAATTTTCACAGACCCACCTAGTACCAACCCATCCTCAAGGGAAACCAACTTACTAGGGAACTGTGTTATCGTTTTAGGTATAAACAAGGAAAAGAGCATAATTTACAAGCAAATGTCGTGAAATGAAGAAGGATTCAATATAACATATTCAAGTAATTAAAAAATCAGAGTGATACATACCATGATACTCGAACTCATTACCTCATGGAGAAATACCCACCGCTACTTTAGGACCAGGCTGGTGGGATGGATAATGTTGTTGGTAATGAATGGACTACACTGAGGAAAAGAGGGGCCCTCTGAGGCCATGCTCAAGTCGTCTGGCTCTCGGTAATCCATTTATACAACCTATGGGCCTCGAGGCATTATCTCCTTAGTTATCCCTAGGCTAGGGGATAACATCCATCTCTAACTTGAGGACATATGCTCACCGTAGAGCGCATGAGAACCTCAACATATCTGGTATGACATGTGCTTGCTAAATCTCAACAAAGGATATTAATAATCCCTAGGGTGGTGATATCAACCCTTATCCATATATGATATAATAAATAAATAAAGAGCATCTCTAATCTAGCATATGATCATGAGCATACATATATACATAATGAAACAAGATAATATGAAAGTGAAACTACAACTATTCTAACATGATATGCAATGGTATGTACAATGGATGAAAATTCCTACCTATCCTAACTCATATGTACTTACCTATCAAATTCTAGGTATACGCATACAATGAGTACAACCACGCTAGTAATGTATCATAATGCCTACCTTTGTGCTTCATCATAAAACAAAACAATGACAATTTAAGCACAAGATAAACATGAGTTAGAGCATGCATTATATCATAGGAAGTCATAAATTCTAGCTCATGGAGGAAGCGGGAGGGACAAAATCATGCGAATTCACCCTTCTAGAAAAGTGATCAATCCATCTCAGAAAAGGATCTTGAGAGGTCAAGGACTCAAAAGGGTGGCTCAAAGAGTCTAAGGGTTGACTACCTTGGATGTCATCACTCCCTAGGGTCTGATAATGGATTGCCAAGGACTTAGAGGGAAATTGGCAACTTCTCAGGGGAAAGATGAAATATTGAGATAACATACCACTTACGTCTTCCAACATGTATGAACTCATCAATATTATCAACCATGTCACTATATTTATAATAACATGAAGGATTTAATGAATGAAAGGGCTCCTCTAATACTTCTTCACTTTCCAAATCATAAAATAAAGCATCATCAAAACCTTGGAAAGGGAAATAACTTACCATGTTCACTTCTTTCTACGGAAGAGCATCAAAGGCTTGCATGAATTCATCAAATGGAAGGGAATCCAGTACATCATCCCCAAGAATTTTATCTTTAATCATTTTTTCTCCTTCATCAGAAAATGAAGGACCTATCTCTTCCAAGGGTTCCTTTGCTTCTTCACCTTCTAAATGATAGATCAAAGTGTCATGAAAAAATGAGAAACGAAAATGATTCACCTCATTCTCTTTGTCTTGTGCAAGATATATAGGATCTTGGAGAGCTTCATCGGACAAAGGATCAGATACTAGTGCTTCATCCTCATAACTCACTTCTTTAGTCAAGTCTTTACTACATTTTATGGAATCATGGGAAAAATATTTCTCCTCTTCAAGGGGTTGAAAACCTTCTTCATAAATCTCTCCTTGTATATTAGAGGGTTCCTAGTATTGAGTATGGTATACATCCCTGATATCTTCCACAATCTCAATGGTGAATCCTTCATCCTCTAGGGATATTTTGATATTTTGAAGGGAATCTTCATATCTCTGGGATTGTGGTTTCAGAAACTCAATAAACCTACCAATGAGGTATACAAAAGATGATATACCCTTATCTTCGCAACAACCCTTGATCCAATCTTGCAAAAAGGACGACATGGAAAGTATGTACAATTTCACCAGAACATCCTCCCCTTCAAATTCTATCTCACTTATATACTTCAATAATTCTACAATGTGAGTAATTGGGAGGCCTCTGAATATTGGAGAGTTGTTTAACCATTTTATATCAAAATAATGTGGGTATCCTTGAAAACTTTGAAAATCAATAGTTGGATACACTTGTTCCTAGGGCGCCATGATCCCATATCCTGTAAATATCACAAAGTTGAGAGTAAGGTGGCACATTGGAAAAGGTCAGTGGCTCTTCCATATATCCTTTTAAGGATTATCAAAGGAAGTGTGGGAATCACTTTCAATGGAGTCACTGGGTAATCTTTGTAAGATGAAGAGTTTCAGGGAAAGGCTTACCGAAAAAGTGTTGTTGAGGAATATTGACTCAGTGTTCCCCGACAATGGCTCCAAAAATGTTATCGCACAATCTATACTTTCCCAAATCCCAAGGAAATTAAGCTACATTAGTGTAACAAACATGATATCCTCACACTGTCACCTTAATAGGAAATCCCCACTTTTTAACGATAGGTAGGGTCTACCCCAGGGGAGGCGTCCCCAGTAACCTAAAGGGATGGAAAATTAGGGTTATGGTCAAGATATATTCCCCCCTTTCACTGGTTACCAAAGTCACTTAGTCTATGTCTAAAAGATGAGGTTAATGAAGTGCTTGATGTACCTACCTAGAACAAGACAATATAGCATTCATATACAATAATTCCAAGTACAAATATGATAATAATACCTCAATAGACAATGGACAGTGAAAATATGTGCAAGTTGATATAAAATTGCAGCAGTTAATAAGCTTACAACAACAATTAATAAATTGTAACAACTAAAATAAAATCTCTTCAGAATTGCTTGAAAAGATAGTGAAAAGATAACATTTACTAAGAACAATGATAATCAAATGTCATAAGCAACTTCTGAAGTGTTTAGCTAGCATTCAAAGTCAATTATGCAGAAAATTTGTTGCATCTAGATGGTTGTACCAAACATTTATAACACCAACAAGAAAGTTAGTGATCTAGGCTAAATTAGTGATAGATTTAATTAGTAATAGATTAAGAGAATAGTGTTTGAGTGTTTGATCAACCTTCCAACAAAAGAGAGACAAGAGAATAATGCCTTTAGGGTTTATGGAGTTAATTATATCAACACATTAACTTGGTGATCCATATTTTATGAGTAGGACGAAATGACTATAGATTATTAACAGGTGCTTAACACAAAATATCAAAGATACAGTAAAACTGGTTTTCTATTCAATAAGGAAATAAGCTGAAACTGTAAAAATGCAGCAAAAACAAGCTTGTTTGAATGGTGGCGTCTTATCTCTGAGAAGATATGTGATGGTTGCGCTCATTCGCAAGAAGATGATTAAAATGAGGATTTGAAGGCCTTTTTACAATAAACAGGAATTCCCAAAACCCTAGACATCCAAAAACTAACCCTAGGAGATGAAGCGCCAAAAGTCATGTGGGCCCCGTCTGGGTAAGTTAGTACATCAACTTCCTGGGGTCGTAACTTTTGCATATGATCTTCGTTTTAGGCGTATGATAGCCCGTTGGAAAGGTATCGTCGAGGATATTCATTTTGGGGGATCAATCATGCCTTTATCTATAATTGAGAATCTTGATCCTGAAAAACATTCATTTAGGCCCTCAAAATGGCCCCAAAAGTTAAAACTGCTAAAAATAGTAAATTGCCAAAATTGCCAGAAAACTATTTTGAGACAGTTGAAAAAGGTGGGTGGCCACTGATATCCACCTGGATCAATCATCCCTCCTTAGGAATAAATGGTATTGTTGGTACAGGGGCATACCCAAGGTTCAACGCTTAAGAGCACACCAACAAAACCCTAACTACCGGCCCTTTCGACAACACCTACAAAGAAGATGAAGTCTCACCCAAGGTAAAGGCAGGGGTGGTTGCAAGACTCAGGTGTCTGCAACCTTAGATGGGACACATATATGTGATTATATTTCTCACGACACACTTAGCATCAATTATTCCTTAACAAACATTCATTAATACACTTTGCAGAAAGAACAGAGCATCGCAATGAATACTTATAATAAAGATGATTCAGTACTTAGCCATAGAAATATAGGTTAGATTCAACAGATCAAGCACTAAGCATATTATATATTATATCTAACGTTCATTCATATATCATCATCACAGAGCATAACTAGATCTACTTAATCACATCAAGCACTTAGCCAAGAAAGAGATAAACACATTAGATCGAAGCACAAAGCACTATACACACAGTCATGGTTCACCCCCACCCTGGGGCTACGTCCACAAAGTATTCTTTATATTATCTCGGTCAAGAATTTACAACATAGAGCTTCAATGACCCTTACTTCACACAGGACAAAATATCTGCGCAACTCACTAGATCTGCGCAGCTCACTAGATCCTTCCTCCTTTCTCTTCAGCACAAGACTACCACAACTTGCACCTAGATTTTTTATCTCATGCACAAAGCACTCTAAGATACATTCGATCACACAGATCCAGTTACTAGCACTAAGATTTCAGTTATACATAACATAGATGTCTACATTACTATCATTCTCCTCTATTTACATTGCCTATTTATAGATTACAAAATGGGCCTAAGCATGGGTAAACCCACGGGCCGACATTCCTTTCCCGTTACATCAACCCAAAACCCTAAAATGGACCCAAAAATAGGTCTTGCTTCCTTACTTTCCACTTCATGTTGAGCTCCTTCCTTGGCAAGCTGTCGCAGTCCCAAAAGTGGTCAAATATGACCAAGTATTCTTCAAAACTTGGTCAAGGGCCAACAGGCCCCCAACACTCACCTATGACTCATCCCGAGTCACTCAGGTCTAACCAATTCTGCTTTGAACACCTCGAGCTTAGCTCGAGCTACTTCGACCTGCTGTAGTGAGACAACCTCTTGTTCAGTAAATTCCTGGATTACTATGTCATTGAGCGATCCTTCCAGGCGTTGTTCTGCAGTGATGACACCCTGTTCGAGTTCAACTCTCTGGCTTTCAAGTTCAGGGAATAGTTGGCATGCCTTCTCTTGTATTGGTTGTAGTCATTGATAGACTTCCATTACTTTACTTTGCAACGTGTGTACTTGTTGTTGGGTTGTGCGTTGTTCTGTGAACCTCTTCATTCTTTCGATGGGGGTCACAGACTTCAGCTATCCTTGTAGCACATCTGCATGTTTCTTTGCTTTGTGGAGTTGTGCCTCTAATGTCTGCAATTATGGATTCTCTGCGAGGGTTTCGTAAGTCTGGGCGCTTCTAGTGCTTAGCTCCCTACATTCCAAAGCCAATATTTTTAATTGGTCGACTTTGCTTCGAGCAATGACCTCTCTTAGATCTCTTATCTCTTGGGCTGTCTCAGGCACGGTGTGGAGCTCCAGATTGGTGATGTGTTGTTGAAGTTGTTGGATTACTTCTTCCAGTTGGGTCACCTGCTGTGGGAGACGATCTTCCATATTCACTTCTATGGTCATCACATAGCATTGTGCTTTGTGAACTCTTTCCTGTACTTCAAGTTGCTCTGCTAGAAACTGGTCCTTGATCTGTTGTAAATGTTCTTTTTCCTCCTCCCACTTTGCTTGAAAGGCAAGCTGCTCCTATTCTGCCTTCCTCCGTTGTTCTCCATGTGCGCTCTATTCTTGCGCCAAAGCCTGGGTGGCTTGTGTTATGTCTTCTTGAGCTCGTCAAAGGTGACCTTCGACTTTCTCGGCGATCTGGCATAATTGAGTGGGCTCATCGTATGTTCCTGGTATTTCCATTGTTAAGGGTGTCGTAGAAACTGCTTGGCTGGACTGGAGTTCCTTTTGCACTTCTTTGAGTTCGCCCATGATCCGGCGGAATATCTCCTCCTGCTTTGCTTCTTTCTTTTCTGCGAGCTCTAGTGAAACATCATTCATTGTGGCAATTAAGAAGTCAAAATCATCTGGGGTAAGGGTAGTTTTAAGCATGGTTCGGGTGGCCTTATCTTTCTTTCGGGATGAGGGATTGGGTGAGGTAATCTTCCTTTTCTTGAAGGGATATTCCTCGTCTCTAGGTGGAGTAACCTCTTCTTTGTTCTGCTCAACTTCTGTTCCCCCTAGTTCTTCTTCATTACCTCCCTTCGCAGGTGAGAGTGAAGCAGTCTTCATGGATGTGTTGTGGATATCTTGAACTTCCACATCCTTCTTAGTCTTGCGCAGTTCTGGTGTATCCGGCATAGCTTCAGAGTTATCTACATCGGACATCTCTTCAGGGTTTGCTACAACAAGGAAGTCTTCCGACCATTCCTTGGTAATCTCCTCCAAGTCATCTTCTGTGAGCTTGTAATATGACTGGAGCTATTGTTTGTGCTCATCTACGCGCGCTGTGATGTAGGTGAAGTGACAATCTGTGTTGAATTTCATTAAAGGTCTAAACCTATGAAGCGTGTTGGGTGTGATGCATGGTGTATACTAAATGACATTCTTCAACTAAGTGTAGTAAGCGTGGAATACAACATTGGACTACCTTTGTTTGTTCATGTCGGTGGAGTACCACAGTGTACAAAACTTCACGGCCAATGGTTCGAAGGGTTCGATCTCCATAAAATTTGCTCCCTTGGGCAGTTCCAAAGCAATGAAAGTGATGAGTATGAGCAACCAGCTAAAGTGGAACTCATAGCCTTGGTCCTACGCTTGTCTACAGTCAAGCTCTAGCTGATTTACAAGGTATTTTGCCTAGTTCATTTGTAGTCCCTCTGCGCACTTCCCTGCGAGGTCAACTACAAATCCGATCACCTGTGTAGGTCTTTTTTTTCGGACTAACATTCTTGCGATCAGCTGGAAACCAAAGCGCACTGTTTCATTCTCAATGGAGGCTATCTTGTAACCTCACGTGCCTTTCTCCAGATCACCATATATGTCTTTTATTCATTGAGCGAGAGCACGATCTGCGGTCTTTCCAGGGTAAAAGTCTTGCGGGACAGGGCCCTGCATGCTTAGCCCAGTGATCTGATTGATCAAAATCAGATCCACAGTGATGCGACGGTCCAACCATAGGTATCCTCCTTGGTAGCAGGACAACAACAGTCTAACGCATGCATTTACTTCTTGATGCCTCCCGAAATGTGGAATCTTCATTACGTTGAGGAGGGTTGACTGTGTAAGGTTATGGGTCCATTTCTACGGTACAATCTTGGGTTTCTTTCCTTTTGTAATAGTCAAGTACTTGTACAGGGCTAACATACTATAAAACTTGCGATCTCCAAGGTTAAAATCACTAAATTTCAATGTGGTGAGCTTCTCCTGGTCAGCATGAACTGCGCGCACCCCTTTCAAGAGGTACACAGTGACTACAACATAGTCAAAGTCTTTGGGTAGAGTGTCTCGATTCACTGTTCCGCTTAGTGGTGGGATATATTTATGCAAGATGATTGGGATCATATTCACAGTAGCGAAGTCGTTTTCGAGCTTAGATCATCTTTTCGAAGGCAGTCGGGATGGTCCTGCTCAAGGAGTGGAGGGGGAAGCTGGCAGTGCGCCTGAGGACAATGCCTGTACACTTGTAGACATTCCACATTTTTACATGACTCTCTCAGTCATTAAATCAATTAGAAATTCTTCAACAATTTTCTCAGCAGCGCTGAGCTCGTCCGACATACAAACTTGGGTTAGCTGGCTTGGGTGCAAAAAGAAATTCAAAGACTACAGTGAATAGTAAGGCAATGATGTCAGGGTAAGTAAATCTCAGGGTTCATTCTCAAATTCTCAGTTAGCAAAAAGTATTATTAGTGTGTGGCGTGATGGGTTAAGTAGGCAATCTCAGCAACGGTCTGCTTGCAACGGACATGGGGCCTTCATTAACTCTGTTCTATCCATTCTGGTGCTATCCAACGATCTAGTGGTAACCCATAACTGCTTTTCGATCCGTTTGGAGTGGCGTTCGAACGGGTATATCGGTTCCAACGGCTATATTTCTTCATCATGGAGAAGTACTCTATGTCGTTGTTCTGATATCTCAGTGAAGCTCTAATTCTACAATTCTTATTGCTACGAAGTGTCCTCTAGAACCTCTTGTAATCTTATAGTATTAGCCCTTTTCTTTCTTAACTTCCTAGCCTTCTTCCCAGTGAACTTCATATCAATAATGCTTTTACCATTTAGATGTTTATCTTCTGTGGTCTTAGTTACTTCGCGTTGTTGAAAGTCTTTCCTAGGGTTCATTGATAATACTTCTTCTGTATAAAAAATAAGTAACTTGATCTTCTGCGGATCGTCCAGTGTTCTCTTAGCTTAAACATCAGAGTTACTAATATTAAATATTTGTGATCTAATCTTCTATTCTTCAATCAAGTACGCGATCCTTCTGGTCATAAAGTCTTTTAACTCTTTCTTCTTTTGTTCCAAAATTTTTTCTTCCTCTTTTCATCTTGTTTGTTCTCTAACAATCCAAGGTTTTCCTATGAGCATGGTAAATAAGGCGCTGTCTTCAACAAATTTAATGATCTCAAAGTCTTCCTCTGTCGAAGTTCCATTGATAGTCATAGGTATCTGAGTGAGCCTTCCACATAGATTTACTAGCTTTCTTCTGAAGAAACTTGTTCCAAGTAGGGAAGGGATCATGGTAGGCTTTACTATAGCTTCCCAAGTTATTTTTGGCATAATGTTCACTTGTGTTTCTTCATCAAGAGTACAGTCAATGTCAAAGTCCCCTATTCTTGCTTCGATTTGCTCCTTTTCTTTGAAGATCTCTGATAGCCTAACATGTCGGTGGTCATTCAAGGTATCTTTCATCTGTAGCAATATCTTTTCTGATTCTTTCTGGCTTTCTGCTATAATCTTGGTGTCTTGATCTCCTTCAGGGTTTGCTTTCTCCATATTCATCTTCTCAAGCCTAACAATCATTCTAGGGAAATCCAATACTTCATGGTCCATAGCCTTACAACAAAGGCAACTAGGTCTTTTCCTAGGGAATTCCTTAGCTAGATGTCTTGGTCTTCTGCATCTATAACAAAGGGTTAATCCTCTCTTTCATTTAGATGTTCCCCAACTCCTTTTGTACTGTGCACGAGGATCATGGTGGCTATCCTACAAAAAACTCTTTCTAGGATCCTGCATCCACTTGTTATTCCAGACATTCCTTTGATGCATAGGTATAACATATCTATCACTATACTTATCAGATTTATTCATATCAAACTTTCTTTCATCTATTAATGCCCTAGTTTTAAATCTAGGACAAAATCTATCGAACATACCTAGATCCATGCTTTAGAAACAAAAAAAAAAATCACTTATCTTACTTCTAAAGAGCACAAAACTTCCAAATCTAAAAACTTTTGACTATTCTTACCTTTATCAAAGCACCGAGATTATAGATATTACCTTTTTCTTCCAGATCTGACCTCTTTCTTCGCAGGTATGACTTATTTTCTTCAAATCTGACCTCTCTTTCTTGACACAAAGCTTCACAGGTCAAACAGAACACTGCGCACTAGGGCAACAGATCTACGCAGAGAGCTTATTTTTCACAAATCTTCTTCTTCTTTAGTTCCCAACAATCACAGTTTCAGGTCCCGTCAACGGAACCATTTGTTGGCATAAGGGCAAACCCAGGGTTCAATGCTCAAGAGAGAACCAACAAAACCCTAACTACCAACCCTTTCGACAACACCTATGAAGAAGATGAAGTCTCACCCGAGGTAGAGGCAGGGGTGGTTGCAAGACTCAGGTGTCTGCAACCTTAGCTGGGACACAGATCTATGATTATCTTGCTCAGAACGCACTTAGCATCAATTATTCCTTAACATACATTCATTAATACACTTCGCAGAAAGAACAGAGCATCGCAGTGAATACTTATACTAAAGATAATTCAGTACTTAGCCACAGAAATATAGGTTATATTCAATAGATCAAGCACTAAGCATCTTATATATTAGATCTAACATTCATTCATATATCATCAACACATATCATAACTATATCTACTTAATCACATCAAGCACTTAGCCAAGAAAGAGATAAACACATTAGATTTAAGCACAAAGAACTATACACATAGTTACCGTGGTTCACCCCCACCCTGGGGCTACATCCACAAAGTATTCTTTATATTATCTCGGTCAAGCAGTTACAACACAGAGCTTCAATGACCCTTACTTCGCATAGGACAAAATATCTGTGCAGCTCACTAGATCCTTCCTCCTTTCTCTTCAGCACAAGACTACCACAAATTGCACCTAGCTTTTCGATCCTATGCATAGAGCACTCTAAGATACATTCGATCACACAGATTCAGTTACTATCACTAAGCTTTCAGTTATACATCACATAGATGTCTACATTACTATCATTCTCCTCTATTTACATTGCCTATTTATAGATTACAAAATGGGCCTAAGCATGGGTAAACCCATGGGTCGACATCCCTTTCCCATTACATCAACCCAAAACCCTAAAATGGACCCAAAAATAGGTCTTGCTTCCTTACTTTCCACTTCGCGTTGTGCTCCTTCCTTGGCAAGTTGTCATAGTGCCAAAAGTGGTCAAATATGACCAAGTATTCTTCAAAACTTGGTCAAGGGACAACAGGTCTCCATTGCGTTGAGTTCCCCCATCAGATGAGAAATTTTTTGTTGAATTAGGCCCCGGGTGAGCCACTTGCCTTGGTGCAAGAGCTTCCCTGCTTTGACGAATCAATAAAGCTATATCATTTACTATCGAGTTCCCTTGACCTGTGTGTCCACAATATGATCATTGGATGCCTATTGTATGCAGTCGGGGTTGAGATTTGTTGGTTTCAACTATTTTGCTACATCTGAGGTGTCCAATAATGGTGGGAAATAAGGGCAAAGGAGATCCACATTGAACACTAGGTGCAAGCCAAGGAAAGGAGGAATGTTGAGCTTAAAAGAATTATCCCCCATAGCCTTGGTGATTGTGTACAACCCGTAACGAAGTGGGCGAAGCTTCTGATGGGTTCCTATAAGGTGTTGTTTCTGCAAGTGAAACCAAACTTTGTCGCCCACCTGAAACTTATGTGGCACCCAATGTTGATCATGGCACTGTTTGTACTTGTCATTGGAATTATGTAGGATATCCTGAACCTGTTGGCGGATGTGCTAGATCCGCTCAATGAATCGGGTGGCTTTGTCAACTTCAGTTGGAGTAGGAGATGAGTCGGTCGAGGTGACTGCAAGGGGAAGTGCAACATCTATGGGACCCAATTGTTGGAATCCCAACCCCATCTGAAAGGAGATGTGGTCGATTGAGCTATGCAGGGCTTGGTTGTAGCTATGTTGGACATAGGGAAGGCTCTTATCGCATGTGCGAGGGTGATTTGAATTACACATGCAAAGGATATGCACAATCATTCGATTTACGACCTTGTTTTGTCCATCTATCTGGGGGTGGAAGGCCGTGGATTTGGTGAGGTTGGTGTCCAGCAATGACCAGAGGCTCGACCAGAATGTGCTGAGAAATCGACTATCCCAATCTGAGACAATGGTTTGTGGGATTCCAAAATGTACCCAGACTCGTTCAAAGAA
>SNQJ01S0038622.1:57935-76834 GCA_010110895.2 Picea sitchensis
ACCCAGACTCGTTCAAAGAAGAGCTTGGCAGTGGCCTTTGCTGTGATGTTCTTCTTGCAGGCAACCAAAATCTCCATCTTAGAAAAGTGATCAACAACCACAAAAAAAAAAGTCATTTCCCCTCTTGGTGGATGGGAGGCCTGACATGTAGTCCATTGACATGGATTCCCATGGTCTGACAGGAGCAGGAAGAGGGGTGTACAGGCCCCGTTTCTTAGTGGTTGGTTTGGAAATAGTGCAGGAAGTGCAAGACCTGATATACTTGTTGACCTCCTATAGAAGTTTCGTCCAGTAGAAATGTTTTTGTAGCATCGTCATTATCTTTTTGACACTGAAGTGTCCTGCCAACCGACTATAGTGGGTTTCCTAGATTAGATTCACTTGATCTCTTGAGGGGACACAGATATGGCCCAGATGACACAACAATCCATATTGAAGATGGAAATTATCGACAACTGCATTTTCACCCAACATTTGGTAAGTGGTGGTGAAGTCTGGGTCTGTCTCATAGAGTTGGGGCCATACAGAGGTCTCATGGCCGCAAGATTTTAGCACCGCGGTGAGTGTCGCGAATGGTGTTCTTCTAAGGAAATCATCGACGTGATTGGTGCATCCTGTTTTATACTTGATGTTGAGGTGGAAGTGCAGCAGTGCGTTGGGGGTCAAATCGATGGGGTGTTTGACCTAACAGTGTAGAGGTACCCCGATAGGTGAGGAGAAGATATCTGAGTATTCTTCCATGAACTTATCTACTTTCTTCTACTGTGTGGAGAGGTCAGCCGCAAATACCCTGGATGTGGCTTTGATCTTTCGCTTATTCTGAGAGTGAATCATGAAGAATACAAACTTCCCCATCTAAGAGATGACCTTCCTACATTGCTTAACAGAAATCAAGGAAATAACACTAGGTGGGACTGCCTCGGGTATCCTGTACAATTTCCTGTTCAAAGTAATAATAACATTACAAGGCCTAGACTCATATACAACATGATGTTTCCATAAATAAGGTTGACCCAAAAGAACATCACAAACTTCGAGAGGAGAAACATCACACAATAACTCGTCTTTGAAGGGCTTGATGTCATACGACAATCGACACTGCTGGTTGACGCGGAGATCCCTTCCTTGGTAAAGCCATCCAATGGTGTAGGGTTGTGCATGCGTCGTTGTCAGCAAGGCTAGCCACTTAATGAACTCTGTTGAGATGAGGTTCTTCTAGCTATCGCTATCAATGATGAAGTGCAACGGGGTGCCTTTTACCCACATCTATGAATGGAAGAGGCGTTCTCCTTCTTCTGACTCGTCTGGTTTACTAGAATGGAGCTTGGTGGTAGCAACGATGGCACTGGGTTCTACGTCAATGATCTATCTTCCCATTTTTGGTTCTGGCTCAGATTCAGAGCCCACATCTGATTCATAGAATTTCACTTCGAGCACCAACAATTGCTTTGAGCGACAATCAACAGTGTTATGCCAAGGGATCTTATGGAAGTCGCACCACTTCCCGATATCTTTCTTTGTCTTTCCAATCTCCTTCTTTGCTTGCAGCTTGGACTAATTTTCCTGATATTGTCCATATTTTCTCTATCCTTTGATTTGTGGGTTGGGGCCACCCTTTCTTGGATTTTGTTGTGAGGGTTTCCTAGGCCCAAATTGCCGCGTCTTTTGTTTGAGATTTTTCTCGATTTTGACAGCATATCGGTAGGCCATGCCCAAGGATGATATGTCCATAAATTCCATTTCGGTCTGGATGTATCTATGCAGAGTGTCTCAATACTTGAGCACCATATGTCACTCTGAATATTTGATACCCAACTTGTTGTGCAAGGTATGGAAGCTATTTGTGAAATCTGACACTGCTTGGTCTCCTTCTTGCTGCAGTGTGGTCCATTTGGTATACAAGTCCTCATAACTTTTGACAAGGTAGTATTGTTCATTAATGACATCCCTGAAGGATTACCAGGTGGTCATGACAGTAAATATTGAGGCTTCCTCTATTTCCTTTTGGTCACAGAAACTTTCCCACCAATATTTGACATGGGGAACGACTTTGAGGAGCGCAAAAGTAATCTTTTCTCTATTCAAAAAGTTATGGACAAAAAAATACCCTTCTAGTAGATTCAACTACTTGTCTACAACATCTACGTCTATATGACCTTCAAATATATGAATATCGAAGTTTATTTGTACCTTGAAGGAGGCGGTGCCTCCGCTCGAAGAAGATGTGTCGCCTGTTGGTAGCCTCCAAAGGATTTGCGCGAAACTATCCATCATCTCATTCCTTTGTTGCGTGAGGGATTCCTCAATCAATAGTTTGAAAGGATCTCCTATCCCATCATATTTATTTTCTGCTTCCATGAGAGGTCGCTTGGGCGTGCGAGAGCTTTTTTCCTCAAGAGAAACAAGCTCGAGACCCAACTCTTTGTACTCCGACCTTGTTGGGGACATGCATCAAGATGACAAGGAGAAGACCGCTCTGATACCACTGATCTAGATTTTATGAGTAGAATGAATTGACTACAGATTATTAACAGGTGCTTACCACAAAATAAAAAAGATACAGTAAACTTGTTTTTCTATTCAATAAGGAAATAAGCTGAAACTGTAAAAATGCAGCGGAAACAAGCTTATTGGAATGCTGGCGGCTTATCTATGAGAAGAGATGTGATGGTCACGCTCATTCGCAAGAAAATGATTAAAATGAGGCTTTGAAGGACTTTTTACAATAAACAGGAATTCCAAAAACCTAACCCTAGGAGATGAAGCGCCAAAATTCATGTGGGCCCCATCTGGGTAAGTTAGTACATCAACTTCCCAGGGTCGTAACGTTTGCATATCATCTATGTTTTAGGTGTATGATAGACTGTTGGAAAGGTATCATCGAGGAGATTCAGTTTGGGGGATCAATCATTCCTTTAGCTATAATTTAGAAGCTCAATCCAAAAAAACCTTCATTTAGGCCCTCAAAATGGCCCCGGAAGTTAAAACTGCTAAAAATAGTAAATTGCCAAAATTGCCAAAAACTTGTTTTGAGCCAGTTGGAAAAGGTGAGTGGCCACCGATATCCACTTGGATCACTTGGAGAGACAATAATGATTATACTTGTCTAAAATATAACAAGGTGGAAGCTTGAGAAGTAGTACCTTAAGTTGTCAAGCACCAAGCCTCAAAGAGAAGGTTCAACTAGGGTGTACGCACTTCTAGGTAATGATTTCTCCTATCCTTAGACTCTTGAAAAATATTTAATTCAATAAGAACTAGAAAAAACTTCTAAAGTGCTAACACTTTAGGGCTCTAGAAGTTTGTCTAGAAAAGATCTTCTTAAGCAAAACTAGCAAAATAAAGAGCAAGAAAGAAGCACCTTATGTTTATTACTCCTAGGGTTTCAAGAAAGCAATTTCATAATATTACATATGAACAAGTAAACATACCATAGACATTTATCATGAAATGAAAATTTCAGATTTACTTACTTCACCAAGAATAATCAAGCACAAAAACCCTAGATTTGCCAAAAGTTCACGAAGAAATTATCCAAATGCATCCAAAATAGGGCCTTCAAGAAAGTGTGCCTTGGTAATTTCAGCCAATAAACCCTTTAGGGAGAAAAATCCAGTCCTCCCTCTTGTGAGAGATGAGTTCTAATGTAAAAAAAAGAGCACTTTATGTATATTTATACAAAAGTTTGACTTTTAATTTAGGTCAAAATAAGGTTGACCTCGCCAATTTACAATAAAATTCAATTTTGACATAATAAAATTAATTAGCATTTAAATACACCTCCATGGGTGACGTCATGCCCTTTTAGGGTGATGTTGAGGCCTAAAGCTGGAGAGTTGATCCTAAAATGTTGGGCGTTTGGCCTCTAGAGGCTCTATATGATGCCCACACGTGCCACCAAGCTCATAAATGCCTCCAAAATGAAAACCCTATCTATGGATGACGTCTAGGGTCATGATGGTGATGTCCAGGGCCCTCAAGACCAACATCCATGTGGAAGAGAAAGCCCCCCCGTGGGTCTAGGTCTACTAGGGTGACTTTGAAGGAAACATCCTTCTTTTTCCCGATGCAAATATTCAATTTATTCTTACCCCTGGTTGGGGTTGCATCATCCATTTTTGGGCTTTAAGCCCCCATGAAGGTCCAATATAATCATTCCCTAATGTGTACCTTTCCATTGGGAAAGGTCATGCAACAACAAAAAGTACGCCCTCCAGGGCTTCATAAGTCATAGGGATCATAGCATATAAATCACATCCAATAATTAAATCAGGAAAACATGTGCATCAAACCCCCCTTAACCCATACAAATGCTCAAAGACGTTATGTAACTTGACAATTTAGGTTTGGAGGTCTCAAGGTCTCCTATTGGGCTAACCTCTCTTAAATTTGGGGTGTTTCCCAGGTGAGATCTAATCCAAGTCATGTAAATGTATGAGGTGGCATATGATAAGTATTTAGGCATGGGGTGCATGTAATGACAAGGAAATGTAAAGTCTTACCTATGGGTGCCTTTGTTGAGGGAGACCCGCACCTTGTCATAAATGCATTTTTTTCATAGCCCATTCATTTCCTTTTATTCTTAGCTTTATTTCTTTTGATCTTTTGATTTTTTTCTTCAAGGGAATAGTTGAGGGCCACTGTCTTGGATTGATGACCATAGGTGACTACGTTATCCACAAACATTTCACATAAATGAGAAGGTTGGATCGTGATGATACCCCCTTTCTCTTGGCTATGCCACCAACAACCACTACCTTGATTTGGTGACCATATAGGTGGTAGTTTCATACCACTATCTGCCCATGGTCATAATAGGTCAGTTCGTGATGAGACCTCCTATCCATCAACTAGTACCTTGAGTGTTTATTTATCTTATGGTTCCCCTTTTCTTACTGAGAATATTTTCATATCTTTCTTGGGGATCCCTAGGTGAAGCTTCTCAAAGTTTTCAACATTGGCTTTTAACCAACTACCTTTACCCTCTGGGCCTTTAGCCCCTTCTTCCCACAAGGTAAGGTACAACCCTTTCTAGTGTAGCCAATCCCGATGACCAAACAAGGATAGGGGGGATGGAAGGAATAAGGATGGAAAGTGGTAAGTATGGGGAGAATGGATGATGACTTTTAAAAAAACCACCCAGTAGCAACCCATCCTAAAGGGAAACCAACTTACTAGGGCATTGTGTTTCCCTTCTAGGCTTCTAGGTATAAACGAGGCGAAGAGCATAGTTTCCAAGAAAACGTCATGAAATGAAGAAGGATTCAATACAACATATTCAAGTAATTAAAAAATTATAGTGATACATACCATGATACTCAGACTCATTACCTCATGGAGAAAGACCCACCGCTACTTCAGGACCAAGCTGGTGGGTTCGATACTGTTGTTGGTGATGAATGGATTGCACTGAAGAAAAGAGGGGCCCTACGAGGCCATGCTCAAGTCATCTAGATCTTAGTACTCCATGTCTAGAACTTGTGGGCCTCGAGACGTGAACTCCTTAGTTATCCCTAGGCTAGGGGATAATAGGGCCTAAGCCCTCAACCCTAGCACGTGGTTCATTGTAATACCATGTAACTGTATCCATATATTTCGTGAGAGGTTTAACGACATATACCATGTATATAATATGGTTATATTAATATAACCATATAACAACAAATCAAACCATGAAATGTGTTTATGGAGGGTCGAACCCAGAACCTTCAGGTTATATGCCATAGTTTTTAACCAACACGCCAATCGACCTTCTTCTTATGGGATGCCTCTAAAAATAATATTAAGTTTCCAAATAGTGCAGATGGAGGTTGGAGGGCCTTCGACCTATATATGGACGTGGATCCCAAGACCTGCACACATTCTAAGGAGAGAACAGATCCTGAGATGGCACAAATCCAAATGCAAGGTACAGATTGCAAGGTAGTATGGATTATATTGATTTGTGCGTAAAAGAGGAGGCCAAATATGGTGTGTCTTGTAAAGCATGCCATGAGGTATATTGTCCAAACATAGGCAACTTTATACTCATTTTTCATGATTTTTTCCAAGGATCATGAATTTCAGGTCTATTTTATGATCATAGGTCATTTTTAAAATTCTTAGTCCAAATTTCCATTAATGATCTTTTAGTGCATTGTTTTGCATGTCAAAGAGGGTGAAATTGAGCCAGTTCGGAATTTGGTCGACTTTATAGTCAAATTTCTTAGAATTTCGCAAGGATTTAAATGGTGAACTTATTTTCTTATTTTTAGTAATGGAATTAAAGAGATTCCATTAAATTGGATTTTTGCAAGCCCATATTGTAATGTAATGAGGCGTTTTGAGATGATGAAGAAGAATCATATTATCTAAAGGGAATTTAAAGATGAAGTGATGTATGTCATCTACATATGCAATTTGAGTTCTTTTATTTTCTATTGTGTCATCTCACTATTTTGCAAATTAATCATCATTTTATGAGTTTTTGGATAAAGAGCACATCATTATTTTTATGTAAATCGCCCCAATACAATTAGTAAATTAATTATGAATCAAGTTATGTATATTTTAAAGGAAAAAGTGGTGTTTAAGGATTTTCATATCAATGGAAAATAAAAGCGAGTAATGCCTAGTGATAGAATGTTTTCTAAAAATGAAACAAAATTACCGTAGAATTAAATGTTTGAATTTGGTACCTCATGCGACTCATCAGGAGCTCATAACTCATTTTTATATAAGGTTTTCCTTAATAAACATAAGGATTTTCCTAAATTTGTTCTAGGGTTAAAATATTACAGTCAGTGGAAAACCATGAGAATTAACTAAGAATTTATTCAAATTAAATATTTCTACAAAGAATCAAATAATGCTAATAGTACAATTCATTACCTCGTATCTCTTTTCTATGTCTTTATAAGTTATGCCTACATTGTCCTCAACGAGCACAAGATTCCATGTTGGGATTACGGTAGTGACCATAAGGTGAGACTTTAATACTTTTTGTGTCTATAATATGCATCCAAGTATGACCATGGGGTGATGCCATAGATCTTGTAAATTTCATTGGTAGTGTGCATAGGATGAATTGATAAACAACCCTTACATACTTGTTGGAAATTGATTATCACAAATTGATCATATTATCTGTGAATCCTAGATAACATAGTTGAATAGAATACATGGCTAAACACTTCTTGGCCCTTGACCAAGTTTTGAGGATTCTTGGTCATGTTTGACCTATTTTGGGACTTCAACAAGTTGTTGAAGGCAGAGCGCAATATGAAGGAGAGATCACGGGATATCAGCCCCTTTTAGGGCCCTTTTTGGGATTTGGGATTATGTAACGGGTATGGGAATGTTGGCCCATGGGTTTTACCCATGCTTAGGCCTATTTTGTATGTATAAATAGATGCATCTAAGGTGTTGTAGTGAACACACATATAGAGATATTAATTGCTAAGTGCTAGAGTTGGATCTGTGTGATCAAGAGTTGTAAGCGCTTTGTGCATACTATGTGAGACTTGCAGAGTTAAGTGCAAGTCATTGCAGGAAACTAAGGAAGATGATGTTCTTAGATCTACTCGGGGAAGGAGGATCTAGCGAGCTGTGCAGATCTCCTGTCCTCTGCGGAGTAGGGTTTTCAAGGCTCTGTGCATGTAACTGATCGAAGAAGTTAATAAAGAAGAGAAGAGTTGGTGGACGTAGCCCTAGGGTGGGGGTGAACCACGTATATGTTGTGTTTCTCTGCTTTGTGCGATGTGTTGATGTGTTTATATGTTAATATGCTTAGTGCTTTCATATAGATGAATGATCTATTGATGCTTAGTGCTTAATGGATGGATGTTAGATCTGACTTATATACATGTGCTTAGTGCTTGAATATGCTAGATCTGATCTGTTCCATCGTGTTAAGTGTTGTTAGATGCTAGATCTGAATGAATATTGTGATGCTCTATAATTAGGGTTTACTGCACTGTAACTGAGATTGAATATTGATGAATGTTAACTACTGAGTTCTCTGTTGAGTGTTAGAATCACAGATCTGTGTCCCAGCTAAGGTTGCAGACATCTTAGTCCTGCAACCACCCCTGCCTCTACCTCGGGTGATACTTCATCTACTTCACAGGTGTTGTTGAAAGGGTCGGTAGTTAGGGTTTTGTTGGTGCGCTATTGTAGGGTTGAACCCTGGGTCTGCCCCTATCCCAACAAATGGTTTCATTGTCAGTACCTGAAACTGTGATTGCTGGGAACTGATGAAAAATAATCTTTGTGCAAAGATCTTACCTAAAACTGTGAAAGCTCTGTGTGCATATCTGTCACTCTAATGCTCCATATTCTACTCTATCTGTGAAGCTCTGTGCTAAGAAAAGAATCTTGATCTGAAGAAAAGAGGTAAGATCTACAAGATTTGTTCTCTGATAGAGGTAAGAATAGTAAAAAGTCTTAGATCTAGAATCTTTATGCTCTGCTAAAGATAAGATTAGTGGAAATTTTTGTTTCTAAAGTATGGATCTAGGTATGTTTGATAAGAATTGTCCTAGCTTGAAAACTAGGGCAGTGATAGATAAAAGAATATTTGGTATGAGTAGATCTGATAAGAATAGTGAAAGATATGTTATACCTATGCATAGAGAGAATGTTTGGACTAACAAATGGATGCAGGATCCTCGAAAGAATTTTTTGCAGGTTAGCTACCATGATCCTAGTGCGCAGTACAAGAAAGGTTGGGGGTTATTTAAGAGAAAGAGAGGATTAAACCTTTGTTATAGTTGCATAAAAACAGGACATCTGGCTAAAGAATGCCCTGGTAGAAGACCTAGTTTCCTTTGTTGCAAAGCTATGGAACATGAATTTATGGATTGCCCTAGAATGATTGTGATCCAGATTATTTTCGGGACGAAATGAGAGTGGACATATAATAAATAAATGCACAGAGATATTGCAGATATTCAATAATATAACAGAAATGTATCAGATATGCAACCATAAACATATATATACAGTAATACATGATTTCTATTAATCAAAGAAATGTACAGAGACTGTAAAAATACAGAGTGAAAGACTCGCTAGAATGGTGGCATCTCATCTCTGAGAAGAGATGTGACAGCTACTCGCATTCGCAAGAAGATGATTACAATGAGGCTCTTAAGGCCTTTTTTACAATAAACAGGAATGTCAAAATACCTAGACATCCAAAAATCTAACCCTAGGAGATGAAGTGCCAAAAGTCATGTGGGCCTCGTTTGGGTAAGTTAGTACATCAGCTTCCCGGGGTCGTAACTTTTGCATATGATCTCTGTTTTAGGCGTATGATAGCTCGTTGGAAAGGCATCTTCAAGGAAATTCATTTTGGGGGCTCAATTATGCCTTTGGCTATAATTGAGAACATCGATCTCAAAAAACCTTCATTTAGGCCCTCAAAATGGCCACGGAAGTTAAAACCTGCTAAAAATAGTAACTTGCCAAAATTGCCAGAAAACTGTTTTGAGCCAGTCGAAAAAGGTGGGTGGCCATTGATATCCACCTGGATTAGATTGCTAAGGTTGAAAGGATGAATATGAGACAAGAATACCATGAGAAAGATCAAGCAACTGAGATTATGGCAGAACCCCAGAAAGAATCAGAAAACATATTGATAAAGATGAAAGAAACCCTGAATGACCATCGACATATCAGCTTATCAGAGATATTCAAAGAAAAAGAGTGCATTGAAGTAAGAATAGGATACTTCGACATTGACTGTGTTCTGGATGAGGAAACATAGGTGAATATCATGACAGAAAGAACCTGGGAAATTCTAGGAAAGCCTGCTATGATTCCTTCATTGGGAGGAATAGGATTATTCAGAGGAAAGTTGATAACCCTATCTGGAAGACTTACCCAGACATCTATGAATGCCAATGGAACTTCGATAGAGGAAGAATTTGAAGTTGTCAAATTTATTGAAAACAACGCTCCATTTGTTATGTTACTAGGAATACCTTGGATTGAAGGAGATCGGGCTAGAAGAAAAGAAGAAGAAATCATAGAGGAGAAGAAGCAAGAGTTAAAAGATTTCATGACTAGGAGGATCACACACTTGATTGAAGAACAGGAGAACTGGGAAAAGCTATTTAAAACCAGATACTTGGATGTCGAGATAGGAAGAACATTAGAATATTTGCAGAAGAATGAAGTACCTATTCCAGATATAGATGAAATATTTCCCCTGATTTCTAGGAAAGAAACTCACCAGCGCGAAGCTACTCTACCGAAATAAGATAAGAATCATAATGGAAAGAGGAATACCGAGAAAACGATCACTGGAAAGAAGGATAGAAAACTAAGTAAGAAGAGAGCTAAGATTGAAAAGTTACAGAAGGTTCTAGAGGGAACTTCGCAGAAGAAAAATTTTCACAATTGGAGCTTCGCCAGGATATCGGAACTGTGTCACATGACACTTCACCATGGCGAAGCAATATAGCCGTTGGGGACAGTATAACCATTAGACCGACGGTCTGAATGGGTAGAAAGGCATTTATGATCAGAAAGTTCACCACCAAACCGTTGGGACCACGCCATAATGGATAGACCCGAGTTAATGAAGGCTTCTCACCCATTGCAAGAGATCCATTATCAAGTTATCTATTTATCCCGTCGCACCATGCAACGAGAACACTTTTGCTAACCATGAATTTAAGCCCACAGACTAGTTGATTTCGCACAAGTGATCATCGTGCTATCACCATTTATCTTGATGCATTGATCAGTTACTCTTCAAACACGAGATATTCAACCACGAGCGTGCATGTCGGATGAGCTTAGCATTGCAGAGAAAATTGTAGAAGAAGTTCTCATTGACCTAATGACTGAAAGAATAATGTCTGAAAGAGAAATGTTTGTAAGTATTCAAGCATCATCGATGAGGGGAGTGAAAGCCTCTTCGTCGACTACTCGTGGAGCCGGATCATCCTGACCATCAACAGAAAAGAGAACCAAACACAGAGATGACCTAGCCAATGTGAAGTTGATCCTGTCTATATTTCCTGATTACATCCCACCTCTGGCCGGCGTGGTAAGTCGAGATAGCGTGCCAAGACATTTCAAGTACTCCATGATTACTGCATACCTCTCGAAGGGGATATGCACAGTTCGTGCGTAGCAGGACAAGATCACAGCATTGACGTTCAGTGACTTCAAGCTCAGAGATCACAAGAACTACAGTATTCTCCCCCCGTATAAATAATTGACCAGGACGAAGGGGAAGAACTCAAAGATAATCCCCCAACCGTGGACGATGAACCTCACGCAGTCCACTCTGTTAAATGTCATGAAGATCCCACACTTCGAAAGGCACCTGGAAGTGAACGTCTGTGTCAAGCTATTGCTTTCATGTTACCATGGCGGTTACTTATGGCTAGACCGATGTATTGCAATCGATCCGACGTTGATCCATAGGATCACAGGATTAAGTATGCAAGGACCCAACCCACAGGAGTTTTATCTAGGAAAATCCACTAATCGTGCGCTAGCACAGAAGATCAAGGATACATACGATGATGTTGAAAAGGGAATGTGAGTCTACAAGGTAGCCTCCATCCATAATGGCGTAGTGTGCCTAGCCTTCTAGCTAATAGCCGGAAAGTTAGTAAGGAAGAACAGACCTACACAGGTCACAGGCTTTGTCATTGACCTCGCAGGGAAGTGCGTGGAAGGCCTGCAGATGAACTGGGTGAAGTACCTAGTTAATCAGCTGGAGATAGACTGTTGCGAAGCAAAGGATCAATGTTATGAGTTCCACTTCAACTAACTCCTGATCCTTATCACCTTTGTTTCCTGGGAGATGCCAGAAGGTGCGACCTTCCTGGATATTGAACCATTCGAGTCGCTTGCTGCGAAGTTCGCTACCCTTTGGTACTCGAATGATATGAATAAATAGTGGCAGTCGAACGTTGATTTTCATACATATTACCTTCAGCTGAAGAGAGACATCGAAGATGAATCACGCATGACCCCGAACACCCTACATAGGTTCCGACCCCTAATGAAGTTTTGTGTAGATCGACACTTCATCTACATTACAACATGAGCCAATGAACATAAGGAGTAGTTTCAGTTGTACTACAAGTTCACGGAAGAAGACATAGAGGAGATCACTAAGACTGGTCCACAGACCTCCTTCTTCCCATAGACCCCACAAAGATGTCTAACCCTGACAGCCCAGAGACCACGCATAAAGAACATGATACACCCGAGCCCAGTAGAACGAAGAAGACCAAAGAGGTCCAATAATTAAGCAGTGCCTCAGGAAAGATTGCTTCAGTATCACCTGACCGAGGGGGTGATGACGAAGTATAAGAACTAAATGGAAAAGGATCTGAAAAGAAGCCAGGCGAAGTAACACCACCCAGAGACGAGGTTGATCCCTTGAAGAAGAGGAAGGTTTCTCCCCCGAAACCTTCTTCTCAGAAGAAATCGAAATCCACCGTGACCAAGATGAAGACTGTGCTTACTGTCGATGATTTTGACTTCATTATAGCAGCTCTCAACGACGCTTCACTAGAAATCATGGAGAAGCAAGAAGCTAAGTAGGAGGAAATGTATGATAGAATTGAGGTCGACCTCTGAGGGGTACAACAGGCCCTTCAGTCCGGTCGCGCAGTGTCTTCTACGCCCTTGCCATCAGGAGAACCAGAGTTGGGAGATGAGCCAGCCCAACTCCATTGACTAGCTGATGCGGTCGAAGCTCACCTTCGTCGCACTCAAGAAGAAACAGAGAAATCCACCCAGGCCTTGAAGAAAGTGCAAGGCATACTTGTATAACAACGCAGAGTTGTAGAGCGGGAGAAGGTTTCTCTCTAGGTAAAGTTTGAAGAAGAGAAGGTACAGATGAAACAAGAAAGAGAATAGTTTCTCGCAGAGCAACTTGAAGTGAAGGAAACAGTCAACAGAGCACTCTTATCTGTGACAGGCCTAGAGATACAAGTAGAAGAACAAGTTACGCATCAAGTAGAGCATCTTGTTGAAGCTATCCAACAACTACAACAATGAATAACAGATTTAGAGCTTTGCACAGTGCCTAGCACACAACAGGATGTGAGGGACCAAAGAGAAGCAATTGCTCGAAGCACAGTTGAGAGAATAAAGGCCCTTACCATGGAATGTAAACAACTCACTGACCGTAGTGCCCAGACCTATGAGCAACTCATTGAGAACCTAGAACTAAAGGCACTGGTGTCGCAACTCCAAGAGGCGAAGTATCAAGCAGAAACGATACAAGCATAGTTGAAGCCCCTGTCAATTGTGGAAAGAATGAAGTGATCTGAGGAGCAGTGCACTACCTAGCAGCAGGTCCACACTATTCAAAGCAAAGTTATGGAAGTAACTCAGAGACTCCAACCTGTACAGGATAAGGCTTACCAACTGTTCACAGAGATCGAAGGCTAAGGAGTGGAACTGGATCAAGTTGTCATTGCAGATGAACAAAACCTAGAGGGACATGTCAATGAAGCAGTCATACAAGAGTTCGTTGAACAAGAGGTCGTGGCACAATAATAAGTCGAAGAAGCTTGAACCAAGATCGAGGCTTTTGAAGCAAAACTAGTCAGATAAGAGTGACTCGGGACAAGTCACAGGTGAGTATTGGGGGCCTATTGGCCCTTGACCAAGTTTTGAGGATTCTTGGTCATGTTTGACCTATTTTGGGACTTCGACAGGCTGTCGAAAGCGGAGCACAAGATGAAGCGGAGATCACGAGATCCCGGTCCCTTTTAGGACCCTTTTTGGGATTTGGGATTATGTAACAGGTATGGGAATGTCGGCCCATGGGTTTTACCCATGATTAGGCCTATTTTGTATGTATAAATAGATGCTAAGGCAATGTAGTGAACACACATATAGATATATGAATGGCTAAGTGCTAGAGTTGGATCTATGTGATAAAGAGTTGTAAGCGCTTTGTGCATACTGTGTGAGACTTGCAAAGCTAAGTGAAAGTCATTGCAGGAAACTGAGGAAGACTGCATGCTTAGATCTACTCAGGGAAGGAGGATCTAGCGAGCTGTGTAGATCTCTTGTCCTCTGCGGAGTAGGGTTTTCGAGGCTCTGTGCATGTAACTGATTGAAGAAGCTAATAAAGAAGATAAGAGTTGGTGGACATAGCCCCAGGGTGGGGGTGAACCACGTATATGTTGTGTTGCTCGGCTTTGTGCAATGTGTTGATGTGTTTATATGTTAATATGCTTAGTGCTTTAATATAGATGAATGATCTGTTGATTCTTAGTGCTTAATGGATGGATGTTAGATTTGACTTATATACATGTGCTTAGTGCTTGAATCTGCTAGATCTTATCTGTTTCGTCGTGCTAAGTGTTGTTAGATGCTAGATCTGAATGAATACTGCGATGCTCTGTAATTAGGGTTTACTACGTTGTAACTGAGATTGAATATTGATGAATGTTTATTGTTGAGTGCTCTGTTGAGTATTAGAATCACAGATCTGTGTCCCAACTAAGTTTGTAGACATTTGAGTCCTGCAACCACCCCTGCCTCTACCTCAAGTGAGACTTCATCTGCCTCGCAGGTGTTGCCGAAAGGGTTGGTAGTTAGGGTCTTGTTGATGTGTTGTTTTGAATTCCATGAGAAATTCTTGTGGTTGTTGTTAGTATAAAGAAGAGGATCGAGTATTTCATAAAGTTACCTTCCATTATGTTAATTTCCATGGAGCACAGTTTGTGATATTCATTTTGGACTTCTACCAATAATTATTGGGATTCATTGCAATATGTATGAAAATATTTCTAAAATATAGAAAACATAATGTCATCCATATAAAATATTAAATCCTTCAATATACCATATGCTTATAAGGAAATCTATGAAAATTGTCATAATATATTCTATCTACCTACAATGAATCATATGAAGATATCATATGCTTATAAGGAAATCTATGAAATTTGTCATAATATATTCTATCTACCTACAATGAATCATATAAAGAATTTATAGCAAAAAGAAGTGTTTTGATCAATTGTAAGAAATACTGTAGAAATAAACACTTCCATTTTATATCATCAAATATTAGTAACAATTGATAATTGATATTATAGCATTAAGAGGAAGTTTCATCATAATTACATGATTTCAAATAAAAAAACTTAAAAACTTTATATTATTATACTTGGAAGATTAATTTTAGATGTACAAATACCTAGTAAGTGTTTTGGAGTCCCTAAAATACAATATCATATTTAACAAAACTATGAAAATGAAAAATACATATATAGAAAACAAAAATTTCCTTTGAATTAGATTATAGTGAACCATAGATTTGTAAGAAGAGTGGGATTTATACATGAAGTCTCACAATCTAATTAATGAAAGATTTCATATGATTTCCTCTTAATTCGTCATTCTTATATCATTTTCTATGAAACCACAAGTAATTAAGTTATCAAATTTTTTAATATGTATAAATTATGTAACACCAATTAATATAAATCCACATGAAATGTGGAAACACCCAAGGGATTAAAATCAATGTTTAAATGGATCAACACTAAATTTTTATTAATATTAATTATATTTAGTGAAATGTTTTGGCTTTCCCTTCTATTTATATAATTAAAGATAAGATTTTATTGAAAAAATATGAATCAATGAGGAATCTAATGGGTATAGTACAATTGGAAAACTTATCATAACTTAGTTCTCAATTAACAATGGGACAAGCATGGTTGGTGGCTATCCATAAGGGGAAATACTTTCACCCTTGCAAGATGTCTCTAGGTCTTGGGCCATTAACCCATTTCCTTAAGTGCTAGGAAGATGAGCTCTTAACAAAGAAAAAATGCTTTTAGGTCATACTCAAGACCATTAGACACACACACACACCATAGTGAGAAAACCTATCATAACTCAATTATCACCAACGGTGCTGAAAGTTGACTCAGTCACCCTTATTCAAGGAAAACCACATCACCTGGAATAAACCCACTAATGGTTTTTAAGGGGGCATATTTTCACTCCTGCTAGATACATCTAGATCTTAGGTTGTTAATCGTTTCCTTGCATCTAAAGAAAACAAACTCTTAACTAAACATAACTCTTTTAAACTAGCTCTTAACTAAGGAAAAACACTTTTATATTATGTCAATGATGTGAATATATCTACTAAATAAATTTATTATAAACTTATAAAAAAAAAAATTATAATATATTATGTGGCATCGGTGTCAATATATCTTCAAAATAAATTAGTTATAAATTGAAAGACGACTACATTACAAACATTTTATGCTTTGGATGTATGTATAGTTGTTCATCTTTGCACATAGTTTTAATATGTGATCACCCACGTTAAGCACTCAACATGAATTTCACAATAAAAACTCTGCCTTAGCATGCTTATATAAAAAATATCACTAAATGTTGGACACCCTAACATAGGACCAAACCCTTAGCTTGCAGGTTGAAAGTGCTGGAGTCAGGGCGTTTAAGCAAAGATTTTAATCGTTATCTACAACCATTTTCCATTTCGGGGAGATAACCCTCTGATATTTGAGAAGACTTTTTATAAACTAACATTCATTTGACATATCTCCAATTCTATTATATTGCACAAGACTTATATACGTACACACTGATTTGACATAGCTCCTGCTGTCAAAAGCTTAACAACACTGCTGTAGTTCGGTTCTTAGAACCGATTACTGTGTGTTGGAGTCAAGGTGACTTCGCATCAACTTTTATTAAATCTCTGCATTGCAATTTTTCATCCCCGATGAAATGATGGTTTAATGGGTTACTGTCCGTTTTTGGCAAAACTTTGGAGCTATTGTCACCCCACTCCACATCTTTGGGTCGACTGAAATCCATCCGTGAACTGACTGGGCATGCCTGCAAATCGCTAAATTCGATGCCAATCCCCTCTGAATTTGGAAGAGTACCGCTACTCTCATGTGTGATAGCCTCTTTTATCTCAGCAACTACCTCACTTACGCTGGGCCTAGAGGATGGTCTCGCCTGAACACATCTCAGCGCTAGTTTGGCAATAGAAGTGATTGATTTCATGTCGTAGTTTCCACCCAACCTGTTGTCTATGATTACAGCTATTTCGTCATGATTTTCATCCACATACGGTGTCACCTGTAAATATGTACAAATATAATTAAGGCTTTGGCTAAATGTTTTATGTTTTGATCTAGGTGATGTAAATTTGGATAAAATTGCTATTTTTTGTTGTTTAAATTGCATTTTTGAATTCATAAATTAAACTTAGCCACTCAAATCTACTGATCTAACCATTTTTCACAGACAAAATAAAAAAAAAATGCTATAGCTATTGATATGCCTTGAAAATTATAAATTTTGTTATTAACTTATTTAGGTTTCATATTTTAAAAGATTTACAGTAATCAGTTTACTTACCCATTCAATGAGGTTAGGTTCCTCTTCAGCTAGATTTGCATTTATAGGTGGTCTGCCGCATATGATCTCTAACAACACCACTCCAAAACTATATACGTCACTCTTTTCAGTCAACACTTGAGAGCGAAAATACCTGTAAAAACATCCCCAAACAAAAATGACTCTGAGTCTGCCCTTGATAACAAATTGAATCCCTTCAGCATCAGTAATATTGCAAATACAGTGCAAGGTATATGTATGATATACTCTGGATCCAGGTAACCGATTGTGCCTTTCACCATAGTGGTAACATGAGAAGCATCCCCATCATTTGCCATCTTCGAGATTCCAAAATCGGCCAGTTTTGCACTCATATTGTGGTCTAAAAGGATGTTGGCTGTCTTTACATCCCTGTGAATTATCTTTGGGGTGCAACCCACGTGCAGGTATTCCAGTCCTTCCAACAGAAATCACAGGTGGATCACATGAGAAATAAGACAAAGTATAATTTATAAGATACATAAATGAGTAACCAAATCTACTGAGATACATAAATGTAAGCTAAATTATTGGAACAGTTACCCTGAGCTGAATCTAATGCTATTTTGAGCCTGGTTTTCCAGTTTAGGTTGCAATGTCCTCCACGAGGACCTGGAACAGTAATTTAGAATCAATTTCGCAAGCTTTTGGCCATTCTGGTAAATTAATATTAGTATGCAGCTCAGACAAATATTTACCATAAAGCCAGTCTCTTAGGGACCCTCCAGACAAGTGCTGGTAGACAAGCATAAGCTCCGTGGACTCGTTACAGTAGCCTAGTAAAGATACCAAGTTCTTATGATGGACTCTGGAAAGAAGGTTGACCTGTTTATCAAGTTACGCACATATAAATTCTCTATTTATTGTTACTAATAAGTGCAGCTAGATCAGATTGTCAGAATCACCTCATTCTGGAAGTGGTGAACTCCTTGTTTAGAGAACAGCGACAGAACTTTTACAGCTATCTCCTTTCCTTCTGGCAATTGACCAAAGAACACGGATCCAAAGCCCCCTTGCCCAATCTTCCGACTAAAATTTTGAGTGGCTGCCATCATCTCTTCTAGGGTAAACGCACGGGACGCTGTTCGATTTAGGACCATAATCATGGAGCAGTCTGCAATCCAATCCAGATAAATTTACAAAGAATGATTAAACCAGTCTCACTAAGTTTCATAAGGTGAGACTCTATGATGTGTCATATGAGAATATCATAAGATTCAAGTTATCTCTGACCTTCACTGGGAGTGCGTTGTGTCCTGGGAGGTCTGGAGTGGAAAGCGTGCTGCCCCTCACTTGCAGTTTTACAACAAATTTCAGGACGGACCAGTATGCAAGAAACCACTACTATGCTCAACACAACACATAATGTAGACAATATCCCTGGAAATAATGTTCAACAAGGTTATTTCATTATTAATATAAAATTGGAGTAGGTTAATTCTGGAGCAAACAGATCTGTTTTTCCTGAAAAAAAAAAAATGGGCTTT
>SNQJ01S0038624.1:15231-27885 GCA_010110895.2 Picea sitchensis
ATACACTGATCACTTCACTTTATTATTTACCTTTTAAAATCTCTTAAACCACTTTGACTACTTTGACCTTTTGGGGCTTCTAGATGACATATGAGGGTCCTCCAACTTCGTAAGGCCATAACTCTCAAACCGTGAAGAGTTATATGAAGTTCTACATACCACCAGAAATGGCATGACATGTACTATCCATATAGAATAGTATTATCTAAAAATATATCATAACTCATACCGTTAACCATCAAACAAACTTGAGTCCATTACACAAACCTGGGGTCTCCAACTTCTCATGGCCATAACTCTCTAACCGTGAGGAATTATGTGACGTTCCACATACCACCGGAAATGGCATGACAAACACTATCCATCTAGGATATTTTCCCTGACAAATTCACTTTCATTCATCTCATTATTCCATAATTAAGCATGCGTTCTCTTACTCCACAACGCGTCTTCTCGTGAGGGATTTCACCATAAGGGGACCACTTTGGAGTTCATCCATATTTACTTCTTATCAACCATGACAAAACAATAATGAGTCATATTTACATCAAAAAATATTGGGTCCATTACCTAAACCTTTGTGCTACGGGGCTTTCTTCAAGGGTTGACATAAATGACAACCAACCTTAATCAACATGAACCTTGGGCTTGATAAGCCATCGATTCCTTCAAGTAATGAACACACACCCCAAGTGTTCACTTCAAGCTTAAGGGCATGTTCTCCTTCAAAATTTTCATATGTTGTTACCAACACCCCCAAGGGCATTGCATATCTCTACTTCATCATATTTTCCGTTACAAGATCATATCAATCTATATACTTTAGATGATTGGACCAGAGGATTCAACCTCTTGTCCATTATTGTAATCATTTTTTGTTATGGTATGAACATGGGGCATGCCCACCTTATTTGTATAAAACAAGTTCATTATTTTTTTCGTAGGATTGTATGTTTGCAGGTGGACCTCTCCTTCTTCCTCCATGGGAGGTCCTTGTCCCTTTGAACCTTATTTCTCTCTCTACAACAAAGTATCAGTATACCAAGAAAAATAAACGACAATTTTTTCCGGTTATATGTTTTCTCCTAACCTCACACATCATGGGGCATCTGTTATCACCTAAACATCACTCACAAATCTACACAGGTGATCACTGGAAGGGTCATCAGTTTAATACACCAAGGTACATGTTCATGGAATTAATACACCAACTTCAACAATAAAAAAATATACAAAGTGGATTTTTTGATCATCCGTGCAACCCAACAATTTGGGTTTTGTGCAATCTGCACGCGCTCCCATGATTGTTCCTTCGAGATTCACGCAGATCGACCATAAGTGAAGTTTCACCAACTTGAGGCGCATTGATGGCCAAGAATCCCATCAGATGTAATTCACAGTTGAAGTATTGAGAGACCTCAATCCCATGAACATTGAAGGATGGTACAACAAGAGGGTTCATGTCTACTCGAGCATGGAAGGCCACACCCAAGTGGCATCCCCTTTCCCATTGAAACCATTTTTTATCAAAATTGTTGGAGGCCTATAAAAGGAGGCCATTATCATGTACAGAGACAAGAGAAGCCTAAGTAATGTTATGTTGGTTGTATGAGCCTAGAGAACCCTTGTTTCTCATAAACTCAACCATACTTTCATAGTCATTGTTGCTTGGTGTACGAAATCTCTCATCCATTGAGAGATTTGTACACATCTTCTTACCATATCATTTTGAGAGAGATAGAGGTTCTAGAGGGGAAAAAAGAACCCATCCCAAGGAGGAAGAAGGGAGCTCATTTACTCACCAACTACTTTGTGGTGTTGTACTCAAAGATTTTCCATTAGTATACCATATCTCACCTTGTTTCATTCTTGTTCCTACATGTTGTGCTTTTATTTATTTATATTATTTGTTTTATGGTGTTCCATTAACACTCTAACAATTCTCTATGGTGCTAGTTAAGCTCGGGATAACACTAAATTGCCCTTTTTGCTCACCCAAGTGGAAAAATAGGAAAAAAGATAGGGAGTGAGCTCAAGTGCTCTCAAATGAGATATCCAACATAATGGTGCTATTAATCTAAATGGTGAGATAGGGTTGACCAAACATGATTGTTAGAAGGGGGATTCTTTCTCATGGTGGAAGGATCACCATCCAAATAGTTAATCAAGTGGCATAAATGATCCACCTCAACCTACACTTTTTGAAATTGGATAGAAATTTGCATGTACAAATTTGCAAAGGTCTAATCAATGTTAAACTATTTGAGCTTTCTATCATGTTTAATGTTGAGATTTGGGTACCTTGGAAAGTGGTCCCCTTGTGTTTGTGAGTCTCTAAACACAAAGTGGGGAAAGTATTACCCTCACACTTTACTTTATGTTCTAATTTCACTTTGACTTTATTCACTTAAGCCATAAAGTGAAATTAGTCACTTAAGTATAAAGCGACATTTAATTCACTTGAGTAAAGTGAATTAGAGAACATAAAGAAAACTATGGAAACTTAAGTCAAAGTGGGTTTCCAAATGAGATTTATGATATGTGATATCATCCATTGATTAGACTTGGGATAGATCTAATCTAGGTCCTTGATCTTCTAGGTTTGGCCTAAGAGAGGCTAAAGGAGGCAAGAGGGTAAAGTGAGGCTCATTATTGTCACTTGAGAGAGTTGAGTGAAGAGGAGGAGAGGAAGTGAGGGTTTCAAGGATAAAATGAGGCGCACTTGGAGTAAAGGGTGCAAGCTTTATTGATGAAATTTCATGGAGGGCACAACTTCTTAAGAGGAGAAGGGTACCAGGTATGGAGACGGGTGTTGGCTTGAGGTTGGGTGCACTCTTGGAGTAGGGGCGCACTTCAAGAAAGGGGGGAGCACCATTTTATTGGGCGCATAGGCTTGAAGGTGAAGTGTATGTATGAGAGCTTGCCTACAAACTTGAGAGGGGGCACACTAGAGGTTAGGGCACATCAAGTTTGTGAGAGAGGGCGCTCCAAAGTTGGGGGAAAACCAAGGATTGAGGAGGGCACACAAGAGAGTTGGGTCGCACTCATCAATTTCAAGGGAATTTACTTCAAGGCAACCATTCAAGGAAAAGGCAAAGGACAACAAGGGAAGGAGGAACACCAAGGCAAAGGGCACCTCAGTCTAAGGCTAGGAGGCACAAGTTTGAAGGACTCCATTACAAGCTTGAGAAGAAGCTTGGATTGTACCAGGTTCCTTGTGTATGTAATTGTTGTAGCATTTGCTTTGATATCTCCATGTATATATATATATATATATATATATATATATCTTACTGGTTTTCCCCATGGGGGTTTTTCTAGGGTCATGTTGACCAAAAATACTTGTGTACATTTGTCATGGTTTTCTTAGTACTTTTAGCTGTGTTAGTTGTTAAATATCCTAGAGGGTATTTGATTTTTTTAGCTATAAGCATGTGCTAACTTTTATGGCATCCTAAACCATATATTAACCCATGCAAAGAGAGCCTCAAAAGGGCATAAAATCACATGACTAAAGGAAAATTTTCTAGGTATAATTATTAGACTTAGTGACTATCCCAAAACAATGAGAAAACAATTTGGTAACCTTGATTTTAGTGTCCAACAACAGGTTAAATGATATACCTCTGTTGGCAACCTTTGGTACCTCAACTTTCTACATGGTATCAGAGCCTGAGGGCAAGTCAGTGGGATAAATTTTGGACCAAACAAGGGGTAGATTTTGTGAGGGTAAAGATCATATATGTTGGTTGTTTTTGGAAATAAAGTATACAGTTCTAAACAGTTAGAAAAATCAGATTTGAAAGTTCCAAAACATAGTGCCCTACCAGGTCAACGACAGACCTGTTGGGCAGATTGTTACACAGGTTCGAAGTTTCTTTTCACGCTTGATATTTGTGTGTTAGAGGAAGTTTTATTTTGTTCATATCATATCAGTTTTGGTAGCAGTGGGAATCCATGTCAGTGGAGGGATTGAGGGTGGAGGATAGGATAGTAGGTGATGGAAACTAGTCTCCTTGGAAGGCCATAATTGTTTTGATATTGGAGGAATTAGAGCTATGGGACATTGTACAAGCCCCAATGGTTCTTCCATGTGTTACTAATCTTGTGTTGATGGAAGAGTTCAGGAAGAGGAATATCAAGGCAAAGAGAACTATCCTTGATGCGGTTAAAGACCATATCATATCTCATGTGTTTGGTAAGACGTTTTCTCATGAGATGTGGGACTCATTATGCAAAAATTACCAGATATCTAACCATAACCAATTGATGGTGCTTCAGGAGAAGCTGAGGAGCATTAAAATGATCAAGGATGAGTTGATTACTTCATACCGCTCGATATTCACTCAGACTCGTGATGAGTTGGCGGCTGTTGTAGAGATTGTGGATCCTATGGTGTTGGTGAGGATAGCCTTAAATGGCTTCACCAAACCTTGGGAGAATTTTGTGTGATGCATTGTGGTGAGAGAGACTATACCCAGTTGGGAGAGGCTCTGGGATGACTTCGTGTAGGAAGAGCTAAGGCATGACTCCACATCTAATAGTCAACAACAGGGTGTTGGAGATGGTGATGAGGGTGATCTTTCGTTTGTGGTGAAAGGAAATAAGAAGACCGGACAAGGTCCTAAAGGTGGGGCCAAGCAACAACAATTGAGAGGAGGAGAGCAAAAGAAGGACATGACCACAGTGAAATGATTTTCTTGTGGCGATATGTGGCAGTATGTTGGACAATGTCCCAAGCTTCAAAGTGTTGAGGAGGTATCGCAGATTTAGAGTGTTGCAACTCAGGGGACTCTGACTCAATTATTGAGTACATCGTATTCAGAGGTGACTAGTCCACCTGGGATAGATTCAGTTTCATATTTTCCGAGTATACAAACAATTGGTGTAGATGCTTCAGGGTCACATACTACTTTGCATAGATCTGTTGATTAGACTCAGGGGCTGATCCGAAAATGATCTTTTAAAGACTTGGTTAAGTTTTAAGCATGAGTTCATTTACCAATTAAGAATTGATGAAAGAGGAAGAATCTAATGAGATATTATAGCAACCATATGAATACATAAAAAACAACAAAATGAATAATAAGAACAACAAACTATAACACCAAGCTTGATAACGGAGTTCGACACAAGATTGCCTATGTCTCCGGGCCTTTGTCTCAGTGGTGATCGCTTTATTGCTCTCTCCAAATGCTCATTACATCCATAAGAAGCTTGCAATCTGCTGTAAAAACTCTCTAATCTACTACATACATGATCTCCATAAACAAATCTACTTTACTCTAAAACTTTTCCAAAAATTTCCCCTTACATTGAAAAAATACCTTTGCTTAAATAGAAAAAGAGCCAAATTCACACTTAAATGCACTAAAATTTTATGGAATTTACAAATATATGGTTTACAACCATATCCCATAAAATATCCCAAAAATCTCTTTAATTCACTTTAGAGGACTTCATCCTTTATTTAAAAAAGCTTAAAGAATATTATATATGGTTTAAAAATAACCATATAATAACTAAATAGCATAACCCACTTCCATACGAGATTCGTGCCCCCTTTTAAAAACATATGATTAATGGAAAATAGATTATCATTTATTGGACTCCATGCCATATGGCATATCCAACTGAAATGATCCAACTTTATCTAATACTATTTTATTGTGGAGATGAGATAATGTTTGGTTGGAGTTTGATTTGCCCCTTTCTTTTAAAGTGGTATAATCCATTAAATATCCGTGCCTTTTCTTTTTGGGTGATATAAATATTTTGTTTAACCAACATTAATGCCAAATCCCATAAAATCCCGTGGATATAACATCATATCCCAAATCGAATTTGGAGTAGTTGGTAGGCACGGGGATTTAGGCACTAAACATTCAATGTATCTTGTACACAATATATGATATACGTGGGATGTTTACGGTGCGTTCACTGGATTGTTGATTATGTTGGTGAATGTGTGGTATGTTCCGATCATAGGGTGACATGTGGTCCAATTAAAGGGTGTTACGTGGCACTTTGGATTTATCTAATGTTGGTTAGTTTAAAAATTTGTTATATTTTTTGAGGGTTTCGAATTCCCGATCTCTGTGGGCGTCAACGACTTTGTGAAAGGTGTTAACCAACCGAGCTATACAGTGTTACTTAACACACATGTGGCGTATATTCGTTTTGTTGAGGGGTGGTGCGCGTGGTTTGGGATAAGCCCCAGTCGGTAGGGGGCTAGCCCGCAACCAGAGGCTAAAGACCAAGGGCCAAGCTAGTTGAAAGGGCGCGTGGGAGCTAGGGCTATGGACTATGGCCATGCCAATGACCAAGGGACGAAGTTTAGGGGCTAACGACCAGGGGCGCGCCAACGTATGGACACATGGACATGTCCCATGTGACTTAGAGCCCAAAGATAAGGGGTTGGGCCCAATATTTTGCCAAATATGGGTTTAAAACCATATTATATGTTTTGTATTTAATTTTAAGCCTGATTTTAATGGATTTTGCCCAAATATTGGGAGATCTGGAGCCCGATTTGAGGCCAGATATTGGGAGGAAGTTGGCAGGTTGATGCCCACTTCAAATCTATATAAAACAGAGGTCCTTGATGCTGACTTTCAGATCTGCATTTCTTATTATGGCTGCTATGATATATCATTTATTTCTTCCCCTTTCATCAATTCCTAGTTGGTAAATGAACTCATGCTTAAAACTTAACCAAGTCTTTAAAAGATAATTTTTGGATCAAGGGTAGAGGGAGACTATTCTGAGAGAGGTTACTTAAGGGAAGAGGAAACCAAGATGGTTTCAAGAGACCCTGAAGGAAGCCAAGACATATGCTGGAAAGCCTCAAAGGTTGGTCAAAGAGAGCAGAGCACCGGAGAGGTTTGGGTCCCACTTGGCTATCGAGACGAGCATATCAATTTTATATTCCTCTTTTGATGATCAGGTTACAACCATACTCACTGAGTCTTTGCCAACATGTAAGGATGTCCACTTCAAGGAAAATATGGGCGGGGTGAGTGACACTTTCCTCGGTAAGAGGGAGTGTTGATATTTGGGTACCTTGGAAAGTGGTCCCCTTGTGTTTATGAGTCTCTAAACACAAAGGGGGGAAAATATTACCCTCACACTTTACTTTATGTTATAATTTCACTTTGACTTTATTCACCTAAGTTATAAAGTGAAATTAGTCACTTAAGTATAAAGTGTCATTTAATTTACTTCAGTAAAGTGAATTAGAGAACATAAAGAAAACTATGGAAACTTAAGTCAAAGTGGGTTTCCAAATGAGATTTATGAGATGTGATCTCATCCATTGATTAGACTTGGGCTAGATCTAATCTAGGCCCTGATCTTCTAGGTTTGGCCTAAGAGAGGCTAAAGGAGGCAAGAGGGTAAAGTGAGGCTCATTATTGTCACTTGAGAGATTTGAGTGAAGAGGAGGAGAGGAAGTGAGGGTTTCAGGGAGCAAATGAGGTGCACTTGGAGCAAAGGGCGCAAGCTTTCTTAAGGATATTTCATGGAGGGAACATCTTCTTGAGAGGAGAAGGGTGCATGGTATGGAGATGGGTGTTGGCTTGAGGTTGGGCAAACTCTTGGAGTAGGGGCGCACTTCAAGAAAGGAGGGCGCACCATTGCATTGGGCACATAGGCTTGAAGGTGAAGTGTATGCATGAGAGATTTCATACAATCTTGAGAGGGGGCACACTAGACATTAGGGCAAATCAAGCTTATGAGAGGGGGTGCTCCAAAGTTGGGGGCACACCAAAGATTGAGGAGAGCGCACAAGAGGGTTGGGGCGTACTCATCAAATGCAAGGGAATTTACTTCAAGGCAACCATTCTAGGCAAAGGAAAAGGCAAGCAAGGGAAGGAGGCGCACCAAGGCAAAGGGCACATTGGTCTAATGCTAGCAGGCACAAGTTTGAGGAAATCCATTACAAGCTTGAGAAGAAGCTTGGATTGTATTAGGTTCCTTGTGTATTTTCTTGTTGTAGCATTTGCTTTGAGATCTCCATATATATGTATATATCTCTCTTACTGGTTTTCCCCATGGGGGTTTTTCCAGGTTCATATTGACCAAAAACACTTGTGTACATTTGTCATGGTTTGCTTAGTACTTTCAGTTGTGTTAGTTGTTAAATATCCTAAAGGGTATTTGATGTTTTGAGTTATATTCACGTGCTAAATTTTATGGCATCCTAAACCATATTTTAACCCGTGCAAAGAGAGGCTCAAAAGGGCATCAAATCACAAGACTATAGGCCGTTTTCTGGGTAGAATTATCAAACTTAGTGATTGTCCCAAAACAGTGAGAAAACAATTTGGTAACCTTGATTTTAGTGTCCAACAACAGGTCAAAGGACAAACCTGTGTTGGTAGCCTTTGGTGCCTCAAATTTCTTCATTTAACACCTTTAAACAAACAAACATTCCTTTGTTTCCAAATAAGAAAAATAAATGACCCAAGAAAGCTTGCACCCTATGAAGTTTTCGTTCCTAGAAATATATGAGGGAAGGATTTGCTATAGAGAAGATAAATTCAGTGTCAAGATGACTAAGCAAAGACATGGTACCAAAACCCATGCTTGACTATAATGTGAAGTATTTCCACATGGAATACATTTAGTTAAGAGATTCCCAAATATTGTAATCTATGTCCAAAGGTGAGGCACCATTAGAGACTAAACATAGTGTATTTTTTTTTTGACTTAATGAAAGACTTTCACAAAAAAGACATTCAAAACATTTAAACTCTCTACTTAAAGTTAGAGTTGAGGTTACATATCTTATTTATTTTGAAGTCAAGAATTGACTTTAAACACAACGAATAATAATAAATTGTAAATTTATATGTCTTAAAGGCCTTACACTAATTCTAACAATAAACCATAAAAACTTGTAATCCAATTTTAATAATAAGGAGATTGTCATGGTCAAAGATTTTAATCCCATCCAAAGCCAACATGTTAAAATTGGATAACTAAAATTCTTCTTTCAAAATTGGCATCTTTTCCAATATCTAAACGAATGATAAACGTAAAGACCTCGGGTGATCAGGGGTTCTCGAAAAGCCCTGTATTCACATTTCTCTCTTACAATCTATTAGCAAACATCTCTGCTACCCAAGATCAACATCCTCTTTGTCCTTTGGAAGCACTTGAGTGGGGATATCGCAGTCAGAACTTGGTACAAGAAATATTGGGATATCGGGCTGATATTATGTGTGTGCAATCCAACCATTACATGGAGTTTTTCTTGCCAAAATTTGCCAACTCTGCATTTCTTTGTTGTTCTGCTGGGTTATTCGAATTTCATTTTCCTCTTTATATTTAACAATTTCACTGTATCCTTGATATTTAACAATTTCTTAGTTTATCGTTCTCCTAGTTTACTAGAATTTCTTTCCAGGCCTTACATATAAGGTTTGCTTTATATTTGTTTACACAAATTTCTTTATGTTCTCCAGATATAATAATTTCTCTACGTTTTGTCTATCGTGCAGTTCCCGGTTTGATCCATGGAATGACATTGTGAGGGGCATCCGATTTGATCCACGAGATGACATCGTGTGAGGCATGCAACGGAGACAGAGCTCAATGTGAACATGTGGATTTGCAATAATAACAACAATCTCACTCCAAGAAAAGGTTTAGAAAATCGGTTCATGATCAACTCGAGAATTTTGTGTCTTTTGAAGGCACCAATGCTAATGCCTTGCTAAACATGTCGCAGTCCAACTGCTAAATGGGTCCTATAAACATGTTGTAGTCCAACTGCTATTCTTTCGAAGGCACCAATGTGAATGCCTTGCTAAACATGTCGTAGTCCAAATGCTAACTGGGTCATCTAAACATGGGGCAAACTGGGTCCTCAGCTTTATGGGTTATAAGAATTCTAGCTTTGAGATACCAGTCTGTTTTGTTTGCTCTGCACATAGTTCAAAATTGTATAGTATTTGACAGGGACATTGCTACATGTAGCTTGTTACATATGGGATCGAGTTTATTGATTACATCCTTCTACTGCTTTGAGAAGATGAAAATAAAGTAATAACATTTTTTTAATTAAAAGAAAATAATATAATGTTTATTTATTGCAAAATATACTCAATTTCTTCGGACACTTTAACACTAATTTTTATGTTTTTAAAAAATGTGTGGTTAATATATTATTATTTTTTTTTAAAGAAATGTGTGGTTAATATATTATCATTTGTTTTTAATAGAGGTGTTGTTTTTATATTATTTGGAATTCATGTATGTCCTTGCAACGCTCTCTTTTTCCACAATGTTTTCTTGAATCTTAGTAGGTGCCTTTATATCTAATAGATATTCAGTGTTCACACTCGATTAATGTTTAATAGATATTCAGTGTTCACACACTCTATTAATGTTTAGTCTCCATCTTGGTTATATTAATCGATATTTAGTGTTCACACTTGATTAATGTTTAGTCTCCATTTTGGTTATTGGTTAGTATGGATTCATAATGTTTTTAATGTTGTGTGGGAGTTATGTTGAGCTATTAGTAGTAATGAAAATAAAGTTAAAGGTAATGTTGTTTGTCGAAGTTAAGGTGATAATAAGACTATATGCAATATTTAAAAAAGTGAAAAGTTGAGGTTTAATTCTCAATTGATAGTTAAAGTGGAGAGAGTTAGAAGTAATAATGAAAGTTTTAAAAAAGTTGTTAGGTTCATTTGCTAATTTTCTTTGGTTCCCCTTCCCTAACTAGCTCTTGGTCCTCTAGACGACAACAAAAAACACTTAAGTTCAACTATCTATATTGAATCTATATCTAGTGCTTGAGATGCGTGTTAATCTTTGTTTGAAATGTAATTAATATTTTTTTTTGGTTGTTTGCTACTTTTAGTACAATATTAATGTTTTTTTGGTTGTTTGCTACTTTTAGTACAATATACTAGACAATATAACAGTGGATGTGGGCAACATAAGACATGGATCAAACTATTAATTCCAAGTAACGAGCTATGAAACTTTGTCTAAATTTTGTACTATATCAAGTGTGGCTCTCATTTTTTGACTTAATATAAATTTAGAATTTAGATTGAAAAACATTAATAACCAAATTATCCATGTTTAATGATGCTTCTATGGTGTTAATCTCTCTCCTTATTATCTATTTAATTAACAAAAGGAAATTGGAAGTGGTCAATGAAATGTTTCCTTATCTCCATATATCTCATTATTTACTCTTCTCAACTAAGGAAAATTATCAAGATAAATAGGTGAATGCTTAGTAAAGTAAGGGGCCTTCCAAGGACCATGGAAATGCTATTATTCTCCTTAGTATCCAAAGAGGTACATTATTAAAGAGGGAGATACAAATTTTGTTTGTGGGACAAATGTGATTTGACTACTAATCATTGCTTTAGGCCATACATACCTTACCTCCTTCAAATTCAAACATGTAGTCTTTGAAGAGTAAACACATGTTCTTAATTATTGAGCTTAATAAATTCTACTTAGTTAATAGAATAGGAAAACATGGTGTAGTCAAATACCATTTTTGCTTCTACTATGAATATTAACTACCATAAACTCAAAAGAAATTGAACTAGAGCTTGATTTAACTATTGCAACATAAAAACAATCAAATCATTATTATAGATAATATTAATCATAAAATATTATATTTTAATCATAAAAATTGAAATACAGATTTTATAAATTTTAATTTGACTCATAAAATATATATATTTTTAGACATCATAAATTCAAAACAAAATGAATATTGCTCAAATCCGAGTAATACTCATTATCTCTATTTAAAAAAAAAAAAATGCTAAACCACCTAAAACTGATAATAAACATTCTTTCTTTTAAATATACGGTTTAATAATACCATTTTTTTTTCTTTTATAACTTAATTACTTTTTATATCATAAAAACTTTTGAATCCTTAATTATTTCATTAGAATCCTTTTATTTATTCAAAAACCATCATAATTTATATATATAATAAACAGAAAAGATTCTTCATCTATATACATGAAAAACGCACAAGATTGATTCTCAAAAGCGACAATCTTGTCATTTAGAAAATGATGGCGATTGAGACCTCCTCAGCCTCAGAAATTTCAATTGTCTTTCACACAAAATATTGAATAACTATTACTGACACTGGCACACCCAAAGTAAGAGTGGCACATGATTATTATCATAATATACCAAAACAGTAACAGTGAATTTACGGCGTCTGCATGATCTTGTTACATCAAAGCTTTCATCCCCAGACGGGTAGCCAACCTCTGGCCAAGTCCCCTGTCACACTGCCCATCCACATTACAATAGATACCATTAGTCATCCTTGCTTATGAGAAATTGTGGTTTACTGCCCATTGCTAGCAAATACAAATATAAAAGCCATACCTGAGCCCAGTACGATAGCCACACGCTCCTGATCTCGGGGGTTACTTTAGGATCGGAGGCCACATCGGCGAAGCGTTTGATGAATCTCTCTTGTCTACAGGACCAAATTTTTAAATTATTTGTTTTACAATTACAGGATCACAGAGTTTAACAAGAGTTTAACAAATGTGCGCATAAATAGCAAGGTACTACTGAAGGTCCATCTTAGTTCCTACCTGTCCCGTGGCCATGACCGGAAGAGCTCTCCTGACTGTTTGAAGT